>JAOXYM010000024.1:1274425-1293640 GCA_028567055.1 Leptatherina wallacei | reverse complement strand
GTCTCCCTGCACTCCCTGCCAGTTCGTCTTGTTTCACCACTTGACTTATCAGCCTTTTGTAAAACTTAGATCTCCAGTCCTTTCGTCATTTTGAACCTAGCCTGTTTTTTGACTCTGCCTCAGCCTCGCCCCTTTGTACTTCTGCTCTGTGGATTCCTGGTTTCTGACTCCTGCTTGTACGACCACTCCTCTGTCCAGCCCCTGCGTAATTTGTTCTTGTCGAATAAATTACTCTCGCTTTGAAACCCAATATTGTCTCCTGTCTGCGCCTGTGTCCACACCCCAATTCCTTGACAACCAAAACAGATTCAGAGACAGGTTTTCATATAATAATCTAAAGAATAAGTGATTTAATCAATTTAAAATAGATTAAATTCACATTTATGCTACTTTTAATCACATTGTCCATCAGCTGCATTCCTGTTCCTTTCCTCCAATCCATTTTCATTTTGTCACTTGTATTGAAAATGGATTTTCTGAGCGTCTATTCACAGAAAAAAATCTATTCATATCTGACTGAATTAAAATAGCAGGCCTTACCTTATCCATTTTTATGAGTTTTTCCCCTTCTTTACAGAAAAAAGGTTAAAAAACTAAACATATACGTAGAAGCAATCATTCATTTGATGTAGGAAGTGATGTGTCATTGATGGAAATGATTAATGAGACAAGTCAGGGCTCATTTTAATTATGTGTGATCTCAAGACATCTAGAGTGTGATACAAACCTGTTCTGTGGCTTGTCTGAAATTACCACCAGCCACTTGCAACATCATTCCATGTAGCTATAATGAGTTTAGATTTTTTTAAAAAAGCAAAGCTACTAAAACGGCACGTTTTAATTCAAATGTCAATTATCAAGGGTTTAAAATTGAGGAGCTGGGAAAGTGGCAGGTAAAACATGGAGGAAAGTAGAAATGTCTAGAAAGAAAAAGAAAGAAGATGAGGATCAGTGGTTTAATCCTCCACTGTATTCACTGTGCAGTAGAAACAATGGAGTCAGAATGATGGACGAGGAGCCAGCAGGGGTTAATTATCACATGGATCGATGGAGAGCCAAACCAGCCATATACTGAACACCACCTCCATTAGCCTTTGGTACTTGGTGCCAGAAAGCCATGTTGACTGCTTGCTTTGTTGAGATTACTATCAATTGTATCATGCTATGGATTTCCTTCTCCCTAATGTCTTACTGTACCTTGGGCACAAGCTTTCTAATTTGTGTGGTTCACCGGAGCAGAGTCAAAAGCCACAATGCCTATGCAGATACATTCTGGGTGAGATACTATCCCATGGTCCATTATTATTTTCTCCCCTTCATCAGTGTCTTTCCTTGGTTTTTCTCCTAGGAGCTAAACAAAGCTGATAAATAATTACTCAGAATCAGTCATTCAAACTTTTACTTATTTACTTATACCACATGTCCACTGCCCATTTTCACGATACTGTCTGATGGTAGAAGTAAGTGATGCAAGATATAAATGAGTCATAACATATTATCATTATCTTATTTGTTCTTAATGAGACCATATTCCCCCTTTGGTCCTTTTTAAAAGTTGCCTCTGAGGTACATGCCCCCCCTTTTCTTTCAAGCCACCTTGGAAAAACCAACAGACACATCACTCATGAGCAGCTATAAACTGATATCAATCCACCCCTTTCTCAGTAAATAGTCAATTACTAATTGCACAACTTCCTGATACTAAATAACTGTTTTGATATCTACCAGTCAGATTTCTGGCCACACCACAGCACTGAGAGCATGTCAATGTCAATTTTATTTCTATAGCATAAAACAGGGGTAACCAAAGTAACTTACAAAGTAACTTCATGTAAAAAAACAAGGTCCAACTAAATGAAGCACAGAAGCAAACAAGTACAATAATATTAGTAAAGAAAGTAAAAAAAAAAGAATGACCACAGTTAAAAACATAAAAACCTAATGGCACCAAAACTGAGTGACACATTGCAGTACATCCCAGTCCTTTTGGACTGGGATGTACTGGGATGTCTTGGCTGTTAGCAACGCATGCGTGTACATATTTTGGCTGCCACAATTGCACGCTAGGAACACAAGAATGCAAGGTAACGTGTCACATGCGCAAAGTGCAATATTGGCTTGAACACTACAAATGAGCATAAACACAAGATCAGAGGTAAACACAGTGGCAGGTAGTTTTGAAGAACGCCTCTTGGACCTTGTTTGCAACTACCAGCATCTTTATGATTGACACCAATGGAACTCTGAGTTACCTATAGCTAAGAGCTAATCAAGCTAACCCGAAACTAACAGGTGCTAATCAGCTAACAAAGGTAGGCGGGCTAAAGCTAAGGCGTGCTGTTAGCCGGCTAAAAACTGCGGTTGTGCTACCCTCTGCCTCCTTGCTACCCGATATCTGGCACCTCTCAATCAAAAGGACACACCCCTAATTATGAAGAATTTCAAGATTAAATAACATCTAAACGGATGACTTATGAATTAATTCACTCCCCCCACAGTCAAGGCCGTAAGGTCATATTTTTCTGCTAAATGCTTCTGAGCTATGTGATTATCTTAGATGATGAATGAGTTATAGAAAAAAATTCACTCTGTTGTCATGAACCCAGTGAACCTAAAATATTTTTTGTGCCAGGCTGTAAACATGTTTATTTTTGCTGTGAAGTTGGTCTTTTTAACATGGGAGTCTTTGGGGATTGACTTCCTTTTAAAGCCAGCCCTTAGTGGAGGAGGGATGAACTGCAATTTTTGCCATTTGCGCAGAGGCTTCATTTTTAACTGCCGGAGGTTGCCGCTTGGATCTGCCTGAAATGTTCACGCTGCATATCAAAGATACCCATTCAATCTATTTAAAGGTATACCATGTAACTTTTGGCCACTAGGAGCACTAAACCTGTAACTTCCCACAGGCCACAGGATACTGTCGCAAAATTAACAGTGAGTGTATCTCAACACTTAAGTGTGCTGGAATATAGTGTGCACTGAGCACTTGCTTCTCTAGTGCATACTTTCGAGGTTAAGTGTTGACTCAAATGGAACACTGACATTTTGCACTTACCGGTAGTGACGTACTAGCATTCGACCGGGAAATTAACCTACACAAACTACAACATTAATCATTTGTAACACATATAACCTACTGAGTCAGTATCAGTCCCTCCCCTTCCTCCACGTCGGCAATATAGCATCCGTTTAGTGCGAATAATTTCCATCATTTAACACTAGATTTTTGGTTGTTATTAGGGCAGCATCTGGGTACTTTCAGAGCACTGAATTTTAGCTTAAACGTACTATGCACTTAAATATAGTGTTCAAAAGGACGCAAGTGCGCTGATTGAAAAACACTCAGTCTCCATCCGTGTTTTGGAATTATGTTTGTGGAGTACTTTGACCAGCTGATAGCGAAGTAAATTCGGATTCCAGCAAAAACTGCCCCAAAAACATTACTATAAATTATAGTTTTGCATATCGAATGAAGCAGTAACTGGCAGAACTCCTGTAAATGACTTATTGTTATGAAAACATCAACATTACCCTTTAGCTTATGGGACATAACAGTAGTACTGCTTCCTATTGAACAGTGAATGAAAACCATAAAACTAAACCAAGCCAGTTGCTAATTATTGTTACTTTGATATTTATATGAATGATAGGAAATGCATTTCTTGAAAGTAAACCAGCCCCACTTGCGCAAAATGTTTAGAGAGTTAGGTTAGCTTTGGTTCATAGCCAATTAGCTATACTATGAAGTCGTTCAGCTGACACTTTTATCCAAAGTGACTTACAATTTTGTGCACCAGTGATGTGAACACTGGAGGCAAGGTGGGTAAAGTGTCTTGCCCAAGGACATAACAGTTTGACTGGAACAGGAGTGGGATTTGAACCACCAACCTTCAGTTCATTAGACAACCTGCTCTACCACCTGAGCCACCGCCACCCATTCTGCAGCTCATCAGGACCCACTGCAATAATTTTGAATAAACCCTGACTGAAAGATGTGAAAAACAAACAGGCAAAGAGCTAACTTACCATTTAAATAATACTGAGGCAAACAGAGAGTGGGTTTTGCATCCATACTGCTCTTTCATCAGACTCCAATGAGCAAAGTCTTTGCCAAGGTCTACTTGTGTCTTTCCTCTGGAGCAATCCCTTTCACGCTTTCTGGCCTCCTCAGACACCATTTTCACCTTCTTCGTTCAGCCAGGACAAACTTTAGATTGAAGAGGAGGAAAAAGTAGCACAAAGCAGAGCCCTCTGTGTTTATTGAGGTGGAGCTGTAAAGCAAGGCGCTCCAGGTCACATGATCCCATGAGAGACAGCTCTGCTCCTGAAAAGTTACAATGTCTGGTTTCTGAAGAGGGCAGCCCCTTTCGGAGCACCAACACGTGTCAAGTATTGTATGTTGACCCCAGAAATCATCCATCATTACTCACATTAGGCTGACATTTGGGTCAAATGTTAAAAGGTATCCCTTTTAAGCTGCACACTTCCTTCCTTGTCCTTACACTTCTAAACATGCTTAATCTCACATACAGTACTTGGGAGTGTCCCCGGTGGTTATATTGAAGTAGGGTTGAGTGATATGGCAAAAATATTAGAACAATTTTATTTTTTTCTATTGATCAATATTGACCTTTTTTTCTGCACTAATGTCTCATTTCAGGTGTTTTCACCTCCTGCTTTCCTGTAATCAGCGTCAAACGTGTTTCGCCTGTCTGTGCATCCACATAAATACTCCTTCGCTGCCAGTTCATCCCCAATCCCCTGTGTGTCCAGCTTTATCTTTTTGTTCCTTGCTTCAGGTTTTAATGGCCCTCCTTGCCTCATGTATTGAACACTTTTGGATACCTTTGCCAGTCCGTTTTTAAGTCTTCTAAGAAGTTTTGCATTTGAGCCTGTTTGGTGACATTGAAAAAGTTTGGTCATTGTATTAAAATATTTTTTCATTTTTACTGAATCAATCCACTTTCATAGCACAGATATAGGGTGCCTTTTAGTGAACTACTCCAACAGTTTGGAAGATAGCATGGGTTTACTTTCAGTCTCACCCTGCCTTTTTACTATTTACCAACTATCAATCTCTCCTTCAATAAATAATAAAGAAATAGAAAAAGCAACTGAAATCAATTTCTAGACGTAATGATAGACATGAAATTAAACTGGAAATCACGTAGAAATCATATCAAGTTAAAGGTTTTTAAATCAATTGCAGTATTACACAGAGCCAAAAACCTCCGCAATCAATCTTCACCATTCACCTCCTTCACACTCGAATACCTGACCTACATATATCATTGAAAAAAAGCAATAATTACTGTATGAAATGCAGAGTACAGACAACCAACCAACATATTCTCCATTAAACTACAAGCACTTGAATTCAAATATCTAGTTGAGCTTCAAACAGTACAATTCATTTACAGTGTAATTCACAAAAAGGTATCACACAGTATCCAGGGCTTGTTTCAGGTGAGGGAAAGTAAATATGGTCTACGAGCATTATCTATGTTTAAAAAGACCATTTAAAATCTATAACATACTGACCAGATACAGGATGGATAATGTGCCATCTGCCTGTGAATGTTTTACCATGAACTCCTTGTTACTGTATGGGTGTAGGTTTTATCTATTTAGTTCTATATTTACATATTCTTGTGCAATACATATTAATTTACAAGTACATCTTTTTTAATATAGAAACATAAAAAGAGTAATAGGGGTTCAGGTCCCCAATAGTTCTTACTTCTACTCCTTTTTTTGGACCACATAATTAAAAGGAAATGTCTGAAAATTGTAATTGAGGGTTTTTGTTTTGTTGTTTTGTTATTAGGTGTGAACTTCTATTTGTGTTTTTCTTTTCCACTCTTTTGTTTGCTTTTATTATGTTTGAAAAATAAACTTAATGAACTGAACTAAATTTACTTCCTCAGTTTGGGGTTTTCTTGACAAGCTGCATTTACATGGAGTACTTTTGATCTGATCAATCGTCCAGTCAGAATAAAAATGCGTCATGTAAACACCTCAGCTGAGCCAATCGGCCTCGTTCAGAAAGAAGGTTTAAAGGTGGTTTAAACCTTTTCATGATCGGATCAGCAGGAAAAAATAACCATGTATACGTTCATTCTGAACGTTTCCGGATATGTTCTTCCTGTGCATGCTTGAACCACATGGTGGTTATGTGACGTGATGAGTTTCAGGGAAGAGTTGAACAAGTTGAAGCAGAACAGAATGGGACTGTGGCAGATAAAATGTTTTTGTTGGAAACTGAAGGATTTTCAGAATTATTACGTTTTTCAACAGTGAAAAGGTTCAAAATAAAAAAAGAAAACCCTCTTTCTTCCGAACTGATACGCACTGGGCATGTTATAAGTGTTAAAATTGTATTAAATCTGTCCATCATATAAAAACACAACGTATCACTTTATCCAGCGTCCATGTAAACGTGTCAACTGGAATATTGGATCAGATTGTTTACAATCGGATGGATGAAATATTTGTCCACATAAACGTAACTACAGTTAGCAACCAGCAGGTGTGTCTGGAGTTGGCTGGAGTGTGCCGACGGATACACAACTGGCTCTGATCACCAAGACAAACACTGTCAATCCAAAAGAAGTTCTCACACTCTAATATTTCGTTGGACTGCCTTTAGGGCGGCTGTAGCTCGGGTGGATAGAGCAGTCATCCACCAAACAGGAGGTCGGCAGTTCAATTCCCCCCAACTACATGTCGAAGTGTCCTTGGGCAAGACACTGAACCCTACACTGATGTGCCTATCGGGTGTATGAATGCTTACACTAAGCACCAAGTATGTTACAATATAGGTGCTGTATGAATGTGTTGTGTGAATGAACATGTAGTGTCAAAGCGCTTGAGTACAGTCCATTTACTTTAACTTTAATTACGTCACAGATTCTCTGTGGCATTTTTTCAATAAACTTCTGCAACGTCACATTTACGTAGCCAGCCAGGAAAATAGAATAACCTGCTCATTCAGTATATACAGGTACTCATAATGTTGCTGAACCTGACCAACTGCAGCAACCCCAGATCAAAGCACTGTCAACTGTGCGTGTACAGTAGGCACCAGGCATGATGGCTGCATCACTTCCATCTGCTTCTCTTCTTACCCTGATGCTCCCATTTCTCTGGAACAGGAAAAGTCTGGACTCATCAGACCACTTGAACTTCTTCCATTGCTCCAGAATCCAATCTTCATGCTCCCTAGCAAATTAAAGCCTTTTTCTCTGGTTAAACTCCCTGATTAGTGGTTTTCTTATGGTTACAAAGCTGTTCAGTCCCAATTCCCTTCACATTGTTCATGTGGAAATGTTCTTACTTTCACTATCAAACATAACCCTGAGTTATACTGAGGTCTACTGGTGTCTTTTTATGATTTAATTTCACCAAACATTAAAGTGTTCACCGATTACCATCATTCAGGATTGTTTTCCGACCAAATTTCTTCCTGGAAGACAACAGTTTCTCTATCATTCCAGTTTTTAATAATGCGCTGCACAGTTCTTAACTCAGTTTTAGTAGTTTCAGCATCTCTTTAGATGTTTTCTTTTCTTGATGCCAATACTTCGATCCTTCTTACACAGAAGGGATCCAATTTTAAGATATTTATCTCTCAGCTTTAGACTAAAAGCAGTTTTAAGACACGTGCTGGCTTTACTTCAGATATGTAGACAGTCCATCTTTTCCACAGTCAACCTATCTTTAGATTTTGCCATCAAATACAACACAGTTTTTCAAAAATTATTGGTAAATATTGAGAAAGTGACTGATTTCAGACTGATTCAGGGACCACGTTTAAAACAACTTCATTATGTTTCCCTGCTGTTATCGGGACATGAATTATCCAGATAAAAAAAGTCCAAATGTTGATTTACTTTTCCACAACTAAGTTTTATTTTCTCTTCATCTGTTTTTAGTATTTTCACATTATCCAGCTCTGTCACACTCATCTCCATAAGAAAGCTAATCAATATTTACCCTATAAGGAAATTCAGTCACATATTATGATTAATCAGCAGTTTTTTACTTTGATCTACATCTATGACTTATCACATATATGATGATACATCTTTCATCTAAGATGATACATTTTTCATCTGGCCATTGCTTTGTATTCTCCCAAAGTCTCTTGTCCAATAAGTCTCAGTGAAAATTTTGTACTTTCCTTGGCCTTTCCCCTCTCTCTGTCTTCATCGCCTCAGCAGCTCATGTCAGCCTCTGACTCACCTCCCTTTCATTTATCTCTGTGATTTTGTATTTTTCTCTGGGGTCAGACCACATATCTCTAGCAGACCTGTCAGAAGATGTCTGAGGATTCATTCATGGTATCACAGCAGTACTTGTCTCAACCTTTGCAGAGTGAAGGATTGATGGTATTCAACCAATGCAACTCCTCCAAAGCTAACAGCATGTAGCTCTTGGAGATGATGTTAAGCTGAATGGTGATTGGCTGAATACTAGCAAAGAGGAGTAAGCATGAAAAACAGAATGAAGAAAGCTCCACTGGACAATCTGGACATCTAGCTATGAAGCATATCTTTGTACTCTTTGACCCAGGTTTTCCTGTGCTAATAGGAAATGTTTCATTTATTCCCTCCAGTCATTGCATTTGGTGTTTTTTTCTCAGTTCCACACCCTTAGTCACTCTCTTTTCTGTGTGGCACACACCCAAAAAAAACTTGTTTTTCTTCATCATAGGAACACCAGAAAGTCATGAACAGATCAGGATGTGTTGTGGTTTAACAGTGTGAATGATTATTCACACAACACCTCTGTTAAACCTGTGAATGCCCTGTACTTGTCAAAATCTCAGTGTGATGAAAAGTCAGATCTTGTCCAGGAAGCGACAGAAAGTGTGCAAATGTATGATGTTCTGTTTTCCTCCATTTCCATACTGGACAATGTGTGAAATCCTGATGTGCAGCGTTTCAGCTGAAGGGAATAAATGGATTAATCGTGGAAAAGAAAGACCACAGAAAGATGTAAGAAAACTAGCTACAAGTGCTGAGGGGGTCTGGGGGGGGGGGGGCAAATCAGATTCTGCTTGGGGCCGATAAAGGATCAGTATGGCCCTGCATTTTGTTGTCATTAATTTGTGTTTCTTTTTCTTTTCCAGCAGGTATCCCGGGCTTTGAGAAATGCTGTTCGTTGACCCCTCTTTCCTGTCCTCTACAAGCCCAACCGTCCAGACAGATATTAAATCAAAGAGAAGATTTTTTGCAATCCATTGGTTTCCTTAGCTAGGTCATTATTTTTATGAATTGGTTTATATAAACACATTGAAACTACTGTGAATCACATAATGGATTTGTTGTTATTGGATTATAATTGGACTATAATGAATTGGATGATTTAATTAATCTGTACCTGTAGAAGTGTCTTTAGATTACTTGTGAACTAATGCTTTACAAATGAGCTGAGTTGAATGTTATTTTATTGATGCATGGATATGGTGTGTCACTATGATAAAGTTGGACTTAATTACCATGACTAAAAAAATATTTGAATAAACTCTAAATTATACTTTAGAATTCTAAATAGGAGCAAGATTTACACTAGATCCTGCAAACAGAAATTAATTCTTTCACTTTTTTCTTTTACATGATGTGGACATTTTACAGCTCGACATACATAATGTGGTTCAGTCTATTTTGATTAAAAGAACATAATTTTTTTTTCTTTAAATGTCTGTTCAAGCTCAGGTAAAAAATGTGATATTTTGTAATTCAATATAAATGAAAGTGATTGTATTAAATCAGTCAAACACATGATATCGTCTCACATCGACCACTTGATCCTGAATACAATCCAAACTGAATTGCAGAAAATTTTGTGATATCAGCAAACATCAAATTGTAACAGATTGAACCAACAACTTGGCACTTGCAACCCCTTAATTTTTTTTAATCAAATTTGAGTTAGACTGCTTTCTTGGTGGGAAAAAAGATCATTTGATGGAGTTGTGTGGCCTTTAACAGCACTATTAATTTTACTCTTGGACTAATTAGATTAATATTTAATAAGTAAAGGTAACTTGTTGAATTGGTCTATTAAAAACAATAATAATATTAGAATTTTGGGGAAGAATATTCATTTGTTTTCTTTTCTAAGTTGTGGATAATAAGGTAAGAACCATCCATTATGCAAGAGGGAAAGTGTGTTAGATGTGTTGAAGCAGGAAAAATTGAAGGAGTTGCCCCTGCTTTAAGGCATAATTTCTTATCTATTAACTAAGATACAATTTGCAGGAAGGGCTACCATATTAACTTTTAAAACACCAAGCCAGTTTTTGTAATGTAAAATGTATGTATTATAGCACCATAAAGGCCAACCAGAACAACAAAGCCGAATTTATTAACAGTACTTTGTAGGAAAAACACACAGAAAAATCATGACCAAGCCACTACCCATCTGCATATCATTCTTTCAAGTCTTGGTTTTCAGCAGAAAACATATTGACATTGAAACAAAAATGCAACAGAAACTATTTATATATTTACACTTTTTCCTCATTTATAGTTATATGCTACTATTTACCTCATATTCTCATAAAACCAACTCCAACTCAGCTGCTTTATGGTGCCAGTGTGCATCAAAAACATCTCGTTGGCTTTATTCCAGCCATAGAGGAGCATCTTTTCAGACACAAAGAATTTTCTGCTCTCTTGTTGATCTATGGCCGCTCTTGATTGGACATTATTGTCAATTCAAGCTATCTGATTGGTGGAACATTTGACAGGAAGTGGCTTCATCTTAATGTGTGGGTCAAAATAGAGGTCTCTTAGCAACATGATAGTGATAATGATTTTTTTTAGGATGAAAATGTGATAAATAATGGTGTTGTCATAGGTCACTCATTGTGGATTTACTATATAGTCTCTGAATAAACACTACATTTTGTGGCTGAATTGTAAACGTCCTGGACAGGATATAAATGTTTGTAAAACTTCTGTAGTTCACCTAAAGGGTAAACTTTCCATCATAATTTACCCCACAGAGTTACACACTACCATTTTGAGCAATTGCTGACAATACAAGCAGTATAATAATAGAGGTTTAAGGGTTACAATATGACATCTGTACGATTAATAATATGACTGTGAACAGTAAATCCATGAGGGATCTCTGGGATACTGGAGCGGTCTCCAGCTTTACCCTCACAATACTTTCCATGAACTTAATTACACCCAACCTCCCAATATATCATAGAAATCCCAAATGGGAGAGTGAATGATGTTGGTTTGTCTTCCTCAGCTCTGCAACGCTGCAAAGACAAGCTTGGCATCATACCTGAACCATGGGACGTTCTCCGTCGTTAAAGGCTGCATCCGGGAGCGTCTGACTCCCTCCAAGCTTTAATGACACTTAAAGTACATTAGGGACTGTTTTCATAGGAAGGGAGAATCGCTGGAGCAGAGTCGGATCGTTGAGGCACTCAGCTGTTGAGCTCGGGGATAGTCGCAGTTCACCTTGTATGTTAATTGAAATGGTTTTGTAATCACTTATGAGTGCTCCCGTGGGTATTCAAGGTGTTTTACTTGATTTAGTGCAAGCCTACTTTGATGTGAACCATTTCAAGAGTCATTTGGTCCAGCAGCCAGGGTGCTAGCTTATCATCTATTATTCATTTACTATTCCTAAAGGACAAATATGTCAAATTCAGAGAATTAAATAAAAAAATCCTTTTATTTAGAATAAAAGGAAAAACTGCTTTGAAGTCAGTGCAGGTTTTACATATTAAGACTGAATAAAAATAAGAAAATGCATTTGTTCTCAACAGGTTTTAGGAGTTGGTAATTACAGCCTTGGATGAATATTAATACATGACATAAATAATGTGTCATTACTGACAGAAACAAATTCATATGAGATATATACATTTAGTATAGTTAACTTAGTATAGTTAACACAACAAAACTCAAGTCCTATAGCCCAGTCAACATCCAGCTTGACCACTTGGACCAGTGTTAAGCCTTTCCAAATCCTGTTTAGCTAGAAAAGTTTCCTGCACACACAGTTTATAGAAGTTTCTTTACAACAAGGGAGAGCATTATCCACTTCATCGTGCCCGACACGTAATCCCCGCACATCGTATGACCCAATATTAATATTCATGTTAGATCATGAATGCTTGCCTCGCTGATCGTCTGATCGACAGGCACAGGTGTAACACCAGCTAGAGAGCCGCGTGCAGTCTCTCCTACCATTCTTTGGGCTGAGCTACAATCAGTTCTTGGTTTGCGTACCTCATAATACCAGCGGACATACCGTAAGTCCCCTCTGACCAGAGTTGTGCGTCATACAGTTTGGCTGCTTCATAGCATTCTGCCATCAGATTAAATTAACCAAATCAGTTACCGGATGAAGCTATTTTCTCACAAGTCTTTCTTACAAGAGTTTCCAGAGTTGTTCTCAGACTGACTCCCCAGTTGTTCTCCCCGACTCAACTGTTGAACTGCTGAGTAATGCACTTGCTCAAATCCAACAGGAGGGACTCCATCAAGATTGTGAAATACAAATCTGGGAATGTTGTTGCCACCCTCATTAAGCACTTTTAGTGTCTTTTATGTCACTGATGTCCTTCTGAGGCCCTTTGTGCTTTACATTCTGCAGTGAAGTTGGGCACGTTTTGAACGACAGGCTCTTAGACTCTTCAATCCATTCAGAAGAGAAATTATTTGGCACCAACATAACAATTTCATCAAGGGGCAGTGTTCTCATTTTAAAAACAATAAAATTAATCAGTTCATCCTCTACAATTACTTTGCCATCAGTAGTTTTATACACACAGATCTTAGTTTTTGTTCAAGGGCATCCAGCTCCTCCAGCCTGCACAGCTGCACCTGCAGCCATGATGCAGTCTACTCTAAAAAATAAAATAAAAAAATGAAAAATCACCAATGTAAAATTATTATAAAGTAAAAAATTACTAATTGAAATATACAAATTCTATTACATAAGAAAAATAATAAAAGACATAGGTAAAGAACAAAGACTTAAAAATGAACACCAATAAATATGACAGGACAAAAGACAAGAACCTAACAAGGAGATCCGAAATAAACACAAATAGACTTAAAAGGAAAGAAAGAAACTACTAACTATGTAAATACAGAAATGTCTACTCAGGGAGTCCAGCACAAGGAATCAAAACAACCATGATCAGGCCAGAAGCCTGTTCCAGAAAGCAAGTCTGAGTCTAAAAGGAAACTCTGAGTTTTCAGTTCCAGATCAGCAAGTTTTAGTTGGTTCAATCAACTTTGAGTCAGGAACCACAATAAAAAGCCATCATCAATGGAGCTCTGATACCTGGAGTCACCATGGCAACCTCTGACAAAAAGCTGCCACCAGTTATTTCCCCCATCATAGCATAAGTTCTCATACCAGTGTATGAGAAATACAAAGAGGTTTAACGAACAAGAAAAAAAAAGGGAACAATGCTGCCGCTGAGGAGAGAGATGCATCATGGGAGAAAACTGCTGCATGAATCAATGTAGAAGTTGGAACTAAAATGCAATTAAAACTGTAGCATGTGGGTCAAAATGTTGGTGGATAAAATACAATCTTAGTTTTATTTGGTTATTTCTATTAATTTAAACCCAACGTCATCTCACCTAATATCCTAATTAATATCCCAGTCTGGAACATATACATTATCTTATTATTTTAGAGAAATATTAAATTTTTTCTTTGTAAACAACTATTGCTAAATTTGTCATATAAATGTTGAGGAAAGTACAGTAAATAAAAATAATTTGGTCTTTCCACTAAAGTGGTGTGCTGTGCGTAATATACATGCTGATTACTGTAACAATGACTGGATCTACTGTTCTCTGTTGCATTCCAAATCCTGATTTTATGGGATTTTAGAGGGTGGGCTTTTTCATCATCTCAGCCTGAGGTGTGTTCAAGGATGGCAAGAGAATGTGTTTTTTAATAAAAGCAGACCTTCCAAAGATAGTCAACATCCTCCTTGAACGTCCTCACACAGATATCAGAGTATATTCATGAGAATTGAAACATGTTGGGAAGGTAGACGAGTGAGATGGTATGAGTGAGAGCACCTGCGAATGACTAGCAGCGAGCATACAGCTGATTAGGACTGATTAATGACAGAAGCCCTTCTGTGTGAAGCCATTTGTCATCTTTGACCTGACTGACCCGCTGAGTCATGTTACCTCCTCACAGAGCTGGTAACATTACTTATTTCTATGCTCCTTTTTCTGTAGCTGTTGTCTTAGCCTCTATATTCATTTACATCATCTCATTTTATTTATAGCTTGATTTCACCTTAGGTAGTTTGACTCATCTAACTTGCTCTTTTTTGTGACACATTACTGCTTGGGGCAGTAAAAACGGACCTGCTGGCCACAAGGCCAAACTGGAGCCAGATTCAGTTTTCCTTTTTCTTTTTTCCTACCACGCACCTCTTTGAAACCATTTGTGTCTTGAAATGAAAGTAAAAGCGATGGACGGAGAGATTCAAAGTAACCGGTAGAATTGAAAGAAGAGTTGCAGCCAAAATTTCCCCAGTATTTTGGCAAGTGGCTGATGTTAAACATGCAGCCTTACGTCTGTTGCTCCCCACACCACACAGCCTTTTCCTAATTATGTTTCCTCACAGTATGGAGCTCCAGCTTATTATGCTGCCTGTGAGTTGCCATGAAGGAGAACATGGGGAGGAGACATCTCCAGCGTTTCTGTCATCTCAAGCAGAATACAAAATTAAGTGGATTTCTGCTAATGTTTCCATTGTGATCCCTCTACCGCTTATGAATTTACACAGATTTATCCACATGTGGTGCTTTTTGTTCTTTATTTAACAATATCAGGTATTACAAAGGTGCTGATGTTGAGGAATGCAAAAGGAAGAATTCAAAATTGTGGAAGTGCAGCACAGTCTTTGGCATGCATGTCACAGCCAGAAATCAGACTGGCACCCTTTGCATTAAAAGCTATGGGTGGCTTTATTTGCTCAGAAACTCTTTGATATACTAGAGAAGATCTGGACACTTTACTGCAGGTTGTCTCTGTATCTCTGTGTCAGGGTTCACAAGGAAAAGAGCCTGGGGTGGAGTTGGACTTTCCTTCATGGGGTGGCCAAACGGTTGGATCAGACTTTATCAGGAGGGTCCTAAGAAAAGAAATTATTATGTTCCTCTCTGTAAAACTGCTGTGATAACTGTGGTTACGTTAGAGAGACATGAGAAATAAAAAATCTTTACATTAATATTCTGGATCACCAAGTGGAAATAATTGCAAGCTCCATAGAAAGGTAAGTTGGTTGTTTTGGGGTGCAGTATGGGGGGCATACTCTAAAGGGGATCAGCTTAGAGCAGACAGCCTATACAATCCCAGGATTGTATTACTTTCAGCATTCCCTCAGTTTGTACGGAGCTTGGTTAAAGGGCTGCTCCTTCAACTTGGCCCATCAGGGCAATTCAAAGTTATTCTCAGGGGGACTAGAGAAAACATGTTTTATTTGCTCTTGCTTTTAGTCTGTTTTATTTAATTCATTTCTTTTTAGATGTAGCCTACTTTTGCTTTTTAAATTAACTCTGATTTATATTCTGTATTGCTGGAGCTATCTGTAACTGTAACTAAATGTTGTTTTGTCTGTCCAAACAGGTCCAACTAGTAAATGATAAAGCATGTCTCAATGGGATTACCTGTATAATAAAGATTAAATTAAAAAAAATTCAATGGCTTCTCCCTCCAGCAGTTCTGATTTACTGTCTGATGCTGGTGGTAGACTGCACCTTTGTGGCTAGCTCCACATTTGGTGCTGTCAGGCTGCTGGGTCTGTCTGCCTGATCTGTGTCCTTCCTCTTTACAAATATCTCCCTTTCTCTTCATTCTTATATCTTTCTTTACAAAATCAGATTGATACAATATATTTCTCCACAATTTCATGCTGTAGCAACTTTAAAATCAACAAGCAGCCTTGCTAGACTCCTGTTTAAATGAAACTGGATCATGTAGCACTAGCTTATTCAGCACTAAGTAACCTGGATACTGAAATACTCTTTGAGCATCTTTATAGTTTATTTTCTTCTCCAATGTAAAAATCTGAATTGAGGTCCCCAAAAAAAATAACAGAAAACTAAATATGAAATGGTTTCTCCACATCATCTTAAAAATAATCTAGTGCTTGCTTATGGCTAGATTAGCACTGCTACATAGCTTCATGCTATGTATTTTTAATTTCAATTTAATTTTAATTATATATTTTATGACATATCTTTATTACATAGCACTTTGTTTGTTTTTATACTGCTGATGAGTTATTACAATTCCTTTGGGATCAATAAAGTATTTATCTATCTATCTAACATCAGGTTAATAACCTTACTAATGGCTACCAATTATGTTGGAAGTTGTACTTGCACAGAGACAAAAGTTCTCCCAGAAATGTGCAGCCAAATGTCAATATTTTTAAAGGATGACCAAAGAGGAAACAAAAATTTACTTCAAACTGGTGTAGTGATACTGGTATGTCTGGAAAGACGTTTCTGTCCACCTGCTTTAGGGACCTGCCAATCACCTGAGGTGTCCAATCAGATTTCATAGGTGCCTGGCGCCACCTGAACACCCCTCTAGGTCTCCCCCTGTAAGGAGCATCACAAGTGGTGCAACAATGTGGGATGTCCTGAGGAAAAATCAAGCCTAAATTCCATCGGAAGATTTGGCAATTGGGAACAGGTGGCAGTATCTTCGGATGTGCAACCACACCCACACAGACCAGGGTGAGACAGGAAGAGACAGAGAGGAAGAGAGAGAGAGAGAAAGAGAGGCACATCGAACCAGGAGGACCAGGGGACATGACAATCTGGCTTGTTTGGGGTGAATGTATACAAACTCTGATGTGGATCAAAGAAGCGGACTCTGGTCCACTTAAAAACACAAGTTTTGGTTCAGTTCAAGTGAACCAAATGCAGGAAATTGACTGAAAAGCAAAGTGCATTGTGGGTAAACAAAACCAAAACATGCACAAGTGAAGGAGGACAGGTGGCCCTGTCCTGGAGAAATGTCCTGCGGTCAGGTGTGGATGAACGCTGTAAAAGTTCTAAGAGAAATAAGCTCAACCAAGACCACCAGGATCTGATGCAGCTCCATTTTCTGCTCTGATTCGGTGGAAAGAGAAGTAGTCCTGCATTAACCAAATGATGAGCCAGTTTTTTTCTTCCGTGTTTATCACGACAAATATAAGAAACCATGTTACACGTTTCCACTTGGAACATCGTGGATGCATCAATAATCATTTTATAATCACATCACAGCCATCTGAAACATGATCAAACCCAATCTAAAGATTCCCATACTTTTAGTAAGCAGACACACTGGCCACTGTTAGACAGACATGCACACCAACTATTAGGCGTAATTGCTCAAAGATCGGTTATCATGTGCATCAGGTTTGCTGTTGCTTCCATGCAAAAGACAGACCCAAGGCAAAAGGCTGGAAGACATGACCCAAATCTGTCTTTACATAAGTCCCTGCATGATGGAAATGTTGCTCAGAGAGCAAATAATTAGATTATTCAAATATCATAATGCAGTCAGTCATCGGCGCTGATGTAGCTGAGCTGAGGCTTGATTAAACGCAGAGAGAGCGGAGCAGGAAGATGAGGGAGTGAGATAACACCCTGCAAGATTTCCAAATTGATCTGAAAGGAAGGCTGTGTAATTGATCTGGAGGATGCTGCACAGCGTTGCAGGCATCTCCGCATTTCAAACTGGGTCAGTGTAAAGTCACCAAATAGGAGGAAAACTGTGATGAAAATGCTGTATGCATCAGTGTGTGATGTTGCACAAGAGGACTGAGGTGCACACCTGTATTGCCTATCTGGCAAAAAGAAGGAGGGGGCAGAATTCAGCTGTATTTAATAGAAATGCAATACAAATTTTGCATTTGTGGTGACTGAGGGATGGAGCTGTTGGTTGTGTGGCAACGTTACGCACACCTGCGCGCCTACTTAGCACACATCCCTGAAGATGACACCATTTGCTTGCTGACAGAAAATAAAGACCAAAAAAAGAGTCAAAACTCTAAATATATATGGATTCTAAGGTACTTACGTGCCATATTGCGAAAAAGATGAGAGACACACAGAGGACCAGAGACAGCATGTAGCAGAAGGCAGCAAAAGTGAACATAATTGAAAGGGGAAACGTGGATAATTTCCCAAGGAAGCACAATCCCGCTGAAAAACATCAAAAATAAAAAGAGGAGGGGGGGAAAGGGGGGGGGAGGCTGAGGAATAAAGTTCTCACGTCGCCATGGAAAGCCGAGGTGGTTCTGTCACCATGACTTGGTCCGTTTGCTACAATTTGTTGCTGAAGACCTCGACAGAGGATCAGCCCCGCGTGCCCCCACCCCCACCCACCCACCCCCACCCCCCAGCAGCAGAGATGTGACGCGGAATTCCAAGGTGGTTTCAGATCAGTACATTTGGCATGATCGGTGATGTCCGCAGTCTTTGGAAGGTGATCCTGTAGTGATCAAAGACGCGCAGCGAGTTGCTTTCTGTTTTCTCTCTGATGTGAGGGACGTGATGCG
The DNA here is from genome assembly GCA_028567055.1 of Leptatherina wallacei. Classification (NCBI taxonomy): domain Eukaryota; kingdom Metazoa; phylum Chordata; class Actinopteri; order Atheriniformes; family Atherinidae; genus Leptatherina; species Leptatherina wallacei. The sequence goes on along the minus strand of JAOXYM010000024.1, from coordinate 1,275,063 downwards.
CAAAAACCATCTGCGAGAGCTGAATGAGGAGGTGATCCATTCACCAGCGGCGGCTGAAGGAGTCCTGCCGGAGCTGCTTTCATGTGAGGAGCTCCCCGCCACTTGGTAAAAGCTGTTTTCTGTCGCGGTCAAAGCGAGCGGCAGCGAATGGAGCGCAGCATGCGAGGAGAGGTGTGAACAGGTGGATTTAAAAGAGCAGCACCCAGTTCGTGCATGTGTGGCGACTGGTGTGTGCGTGTTCATTACCAGGTTTCCAGTTTTTCAAAACCTGCAATTAAGGAGCTGCGCGCCTTTTTATTTTTTTTTACCTCAGTTATCGGCATGAGAGGTGATCAGCTCTGGTTGCTATGCAGGTTTCTGGAAAACAAACAAGCAAAAAGTCCAGATTTATTGATCATTGAAAGATCGGTAAATAAATAAATCAACCGAGCGCTTCTGAGAAAAACACACCAATAAAATAAAAAAAAACATCCACCAATTAGTCTTTATTTATACAGTACGGAAGAGTATTAGGGCCACTGAATAAAATAAATAAATAAATAAATAAAATTCTGACTTTAATCTCAGAATTCTGACTTTAATCTCAGAATTCTGACTTTAATCTCAGAATTCTGACTTTTTTCTCAGAATTCTGACTT
>JAOXYM010000024.1:1174262-1190065 GCA_028567055.1 Leptatherina wallacei | reverse complement strand
AGAAAGAAAGAAAGAAAGAAAGAAAGAAAGAAAGAAAGAAAGAAAGAAAGAAAGAAAGAAAGAAAGAAAGAAAGCTCTTAGATGTGGATTGGTCATTCTGGGGTTATGAAATATGTCCCTCTCCCTGCTGGGGCTTTGGTTTCTAAAGGGAAGCATTTGGCATCTTTTCAGAGGCTGAGTGGAACGCCACCAGTGACTGGCTTTTGATTAAGTCCTTCCACAGGGGGGAGGTTTTCAGCTCTGGAAGAAGAAAGGAACAAGTATAAAGTCTTTCTCACCCACTTGGACAAAAAAAGTAATAAAACAAGTAGGCTACTATCAGCAGTTTCTGTGAACTGAACACAGTGATATTTATGACAATTTTGTTGGGGTATCTAATGACATGGAAGAAACAGGCTGAATTTAAAAGGAGGAAATGGATTGACATTTGATATAACAGGCAGATTGCTTTTGTAGGACATGGATTGTGCCAACAGTGGGCACTTTGATACCAATGATTTGTGTCTAAAAGCCTTTTGTAAAAGGCTTTCAAGGCTCAGATAATAATATTCCACAGCAGGAGGTGTTTATCTCAAGTCATCAGCCCCAGACTTTGCTATGTAAAATAACATTTATAGCAATGTGATTTTTGAAATTTCAAAAATTTATTCATTCATTAACAGTGTGCAGATGTACACTCTGTGGTCTAATGAGTGTGCTCAGGTCTTCCACATTTGGCTGTTTTTCCAGAATTAAACAGCTGCCGACAATCAAAGAGAAGCAACAAAGAAAACAGCTTCATCTTTTGCCCTGGAAGACTATTTAACAAGCTGATGACAGATTTGTTCATGCCAAGAAAACAGTCATGTGGTACAATAGAGACTTTGAATACATTTTTCTTAAATGCCACTCTACTTTAGGAGGAACTGCTGATAAAATCAGGCTCTAATATTACAAGGGTTAGTTTTGGGTCAGAGATAATTATGACAGCACTGGGACCAGTTTGACTCAGTACACAGACTGGGAAGGTACCCTGCCAAACTCTACTGCTATAAACCTGTGAGTGCACAGATGGTATCAACTGTATAAGAAGCATAAGTAAATCCTAACCTTGAGCCATAATTGATTTATCAGTAATGAGACGTTCTCTAGACTCGGATGAGGTTGATGCTTGTGATTATGCCCCTAAGATCTCATTACCTTTTGATTTTTTCGATAAAAATTATTCTGTCATGCCTTTAAACAGATAGAAAACTCTTCACCTTTACTCATCAATGAACATGCAAATATGCCCCAACCCTTTGCTTTTCTTTCCCTTTGTGAGTTTAAGAGCCAGCCACCATCACTTGCCAGCTATCCTTGTACAAGACTGCAAAATAAGTTGTATGTTTCTTCATGCATATTACATTGACTAATCATTTTATCAATGATATGAACAGCGCATATGCACATATCATGGAGGTAGAAACTTGAGGCGGTCTTGCCTGACATGCTGGTCAACAAACAGGAAGTGGAAAAGATGCTGCACCTGATTTAGCTACTGATTGAAGAACTACTTTAATCTGAATCTGGATTGACAGCAAAGCAGATAATTTTTCTTGGAGATATTCCAGAGCTATGCCAACCGATTCCAATGCCATCCGGAATTAAATGTAAGTTACACAAGCATCATATGGACAGCGGTGAGTAGAATATCCAAACATTGTACTCAAAGTAAGAGTAGTGTTACTTTGAATTAACATTAGTCGAGTACAAGTAAAAAAAAAGTCAATCAAAAATTACTCAAGTAAGAGTAAAAAAGTATTTGGCGAAAGACTACTCAAGCATGAGTTACTGTAGGATTATAATGTCTGTCTGTCTGTTCTTTGTTTTAGTTTTTTAAACAATGTAAACAGACATATGAAATATCAGTGTGTAAATTCTCGTATTTCCAAATAAAAACATTAAAAGTAAAAAATTAATAACCCCCAATTACAGAATCTCCCTTTTTTACTATGTAAAGCTTTTCAAAGTTGGCCATGTTAGCACCAACCAGTGAGGGAATCTTTCTTCAAAAGTTGTTCAATAGAAGAGGAGGACTTTCACTTTCTGTGACAGTCTATTAGTTCTGTATACTATTTCATATTATTGGGGTAAACCCTCTGTTGACAGAATATCAGTCTATGAGGCTACAGGGATAAAGCCTTTGTCACACATTTGCTAAAAATAACTATAATTTGTGGTGATTAATGGTTTAAACCTGAGACCACCCTGACAAAATATTGTGGTGGCCACATGTCTGTAGCAGAAGACATCTCAGAAGGTTATATTTTTAGCCTATAGGTATATTATGCTAACAATTCTACGTTAAACGTTGATATGATTATGTTTTTTAATCAGCCCCTGACATCACATAACTGGAGTCGACAGTTATGTTGTGTGTCTTGCACTTGATTTTCTGCCGTTGAAGCTTCACATGGAGCAGAATGCGACATCTCTACTGTTTGAGTTATGAGCCAATAAATGAAAGAGGAAAACATGCAGGCCGTGGCTGGGTCTGGAGTCCTATGTGATAACGTAAACTGTTAAGGCAGGTTCATGGTCAAGTTGAGCTTAGAGAAAGCTCTCTTGCTCTGGCTTTTGTACGCTAGGCTTCTAGTGTCAGAGGATCAAAGTTTTACTGCATTTATTCATGTTTAGCTTCATCCTTTTAGTTTATTACCAGGTCAGAAGTTTAGAATTGTATTTGTGTCAAGCTTAATTTTTTAATTAAGGATCTCAGACTATTCTGAGGAAAATCTGGATGACACTTAATTGTTGCCAGACTCATCTTCTTTTATAAGGCTAGTCAAAGGGAATTAAGGCCTCCCGACGGACGGAGACGACCAGGGTCTTCCTCTCCACCGAGAAGGTAAGTTGTTCCCCGTTTAAATGGAGACTGCCGCTAGTAAAGAATAGATAATGTTCAAGACATAGACTTATGAGTTTGCTGTAAGACCCTGAGTCTGATCTCTGTGTACATTGACAAAGGGAAGTAGGGGCTCCCCTGAATAAATAGGTGTCTGAGTCTGAGACCCGAAAGTTACTAGCAAAGCATGACAATTACCAAAACCATCTTTATCATTCATAGTTTGTGATAGTTGGTAGCTAACGCTAAGTAGCTAAATCATTCTTCGTTCTTTAGAAAATGCATAATGGTCTGATTAGCTTATGCAGCATTTAACAAAATGTTTAGAAACCCGAAAAGGTTGATTTGAAAGACTTCTTTTTTAGACTGGGATTCTGTAAACTAACAAGACTAGCATCCACCCAACCACAGCAAAAAAAGGAATTCAGGCAAAACTAACCACAGGCACAAAAATCACTGCATTATCCATCTGTCATCGACTATGGGTTTTTGTTTGGGGTTTTATTAGTTTTGCTGTTTCTTTCTTGTTTCCTGTTGTATTTTGTAAAATTTTACTCTTGTATTCTGTTTGTTTCACCACCTGTTCATCAACACGCCTGGTTTTATTTGCTCATTTGCTTCACCTGCTCCTCATTTAGTTAGTTCTCCCCAGTGTACCAATACCCATTGGTTTTTTCGAAAAACTTTCCCAGGTAATGTAATGAAGTAAATCTAAGTCATTACTACTAGGGATGTTACAACTCTAGATTTGCTAATTAATTTCACAACACTGTGTAAAATCTCATGAACACTATTAATAAGTCTAAGTTTTATTATTTCTATTGATCCTAAAATGACGAAATAATATGAAAACAAAGTGGAGTACGCAAGAAGTCCCCTCTGCTCTGTCAACAATAAATTAATCCTACATATTAACTCTGGATGAAAAAGGCAACAGGACCTCTACCTGGACTTGGTAGGCTTATTTCTGGAAACTAGAAATGGTTCTGAACATTTTTCAACCTGAATAGAGAATTTAGAAACACAGGAAAAACATTTAGTTAACTGTGACTTACAGCTGTCCTTTAACAGTATAGCTGCTGTTTGACACATAAATACTCAAAATATCAGAATCAGAATTCTTTTATTAATCCTCTAGGGTAAACTCTTTAGTTACAGTCATACAAGCGTCCCAACCAAGAATGAGAGTAATAAAGATCAGCATTGTTAAGACAAAATATATAGAAAATATAATAAATATCTGAGTCAAATCCCAGCGTTGTCTCTAAAGAAACAAAATAAACATAAACATAATCTCTAAAGAAACATATTTACCACTGTATAAACCTTTACATGGTAAGAGGATAATATACAGGAACAAGTATGTATGACCAGTGTAAAATGTTAGTGTGACTGCTAAAGTTCAGATTTCAGTAGTTTCATAGCGACGGGTAGGAATGATTTCCTGTGTCTCAGTGGTGCAACGTGGGAGTAAAAGTCTGTTGCTGAATGAGCTCCTGTAGCTGATTAGCAAATTGTGGAGTGGGTGAAAGGGAAAGTCCAGTATAGTCCTTATTTTAGACAACATCCTCCTCTCAGACACAGCTGTCAGAGTCCAGCTCCTCTCCCACAACATGGCTGGCCTTCTTGATGATCCTATTGAGTCTGTTAGTGTCCGTCACCCTCAGACTGCTGCCCCAGCAGACAACAGCATACATGATGACGCTGGCCACCACAGACTCATCGAACATCCTCAGCATCATCCTGCAGATGTTGAAGGACCTTAGTTGCCTCAGAAAATAGAGACGACTTTGGCCCTTTCTGTCCACGTTCTTGCCCCAGTTCAGTTTGTGGTCCAAGTACACCCCTAAGTATTTATACTCCTCCACCACCTCCACACTAGCCCTCTGATGTTGGTAGGGGTCACTGGAGCCTTAGTCCTCCTCAGGTCCACCACCAGTTCCTTAGCCAACAAAGTTATCCACCACTGTCCTGTACTCACTCTCATCACCCCTGTAACGCATCCAACCACTGCTGAGACATCAGAAAACTTCTGAAGGTGGCAGGTCTCTGTGTAGTAGTTGAAGTAAGTAGTGTAGAGAGTGAAGAGGAAGGGAGAGAGGACAATCCCCTGTGGAGCCCCAGTGTTGCTGATCAATCTGTCTGACGTACAGCTCTGTAGGTGTATTTTCTTTCTACAACCCAAAAATCTGACTCAGTTTAACTTAATCCAGACTTACACTGGCTGCCTGTCCGTCAGAGGATAGACTTAAGACCAGGACGGGAGGACAAGTGTCATTTTGCGTCGCCGGAGACGGATTGGGTGTAAGAGGGTTAAAGTTCTGTTGCTGGTCTATAAAGCTCTGAATGGTTTAGGACCAAAATACATCAGTGACAATCTGACCCAGTATGAACCCAGCAAACCATTCAGGTCATCTGGATCTGGACTCTTATCAGTTCCCAGAGTCAGAACCAGACATGGAGAAGCTGCATTCAGCTTCTATGCTCCACATATCTGGAACAAACTCCCAGAAAGTCTCAGATCAGAAAAAAACACTCAGTTTATTTCAATCCAGGTTAAAGACCCTCCTGTTCTCTGCTGCAGTAACATAGTTTTTATCTGAATTTGTGCCGTTTCCCTTTAAGCTTGAATTTTAAACTTGATCATGTATTTAATCTGTTGTCCTTTCTTAATCTTGATTTTAGATTATCTTTATCATTTATTTTTTCTCTTCTGTTTTAATGTACTTTTCTGCCATGTAAAGCACCTTGAATTGTCCTGTACATGAGGGAAAAACTTTTCTTCTGCCGTGGTGTCCTACTGGGGCACGCCTCTTCTGCAACTCCCAAGAAATGAACAAATGAACATAGCAACACGAGCGGCAACACACGGTTGTGGTGTCACTTTGTTGTTGTCCCATGCAGTTGTGCTGATCTGCCGTTATGGTTCAGACATAATCTTTTATGGAAGGAGACGATACAGTGGGACCTTTACGATTAATCGATCATGGTGTTTAATACTTTGATTAATTGTGAAATTTTGCAATTGTGACATTCCAGTTACTACCCACCTCTGCTTATGGTTCACAATAAGATTGACCAAATAACTTTTTATGTCCCTGTAATATAGACCAGTGGTTCTCAAACTTTTTGAGTCATGATCCCCAAGATAACATACAACCCCACCTCCCGCTACAAAAGTGATTAATTGTATGATATATCAGATGGGTCTCGTGCATCCACCTTCTAAATAACACTGCCAGAATCTTCATAAATAAGGAGGATAAAGTGCTTTTTAGTGGATTTGGTTCTCTGCTGTGACAAGCGACCTACATGCCCGAAATAAGCTTCTCTCATCAAGATAATGCCAAATTCTGATTTTTAATATGGTATGTGTACTAACTTTGTTGTATATGCATTAATGTGTTAATAAATTAAGGTGCTAATTTAGATTTATCTCTGCATTAAAGGTTTAATTTTGACAGCCCTGATACAAATCTCAAATTTATTTATTCGACAAAAGTTGTCTATATATTTTTCATAATTATCTGGCAACCCCCTATCATGACCCCCATGGGGGTCCTGACCCCCAGTTTGAGAACCACTGATATAGACAGTGAAGATCCTGACCAACATCTTTAGGTCCTACTGTCTATCATATCTCAACCAAATTATGTGTGAAATACTTGAAAATGAAATTAAGATAGTCTTTTGTATCTTTGTATCCACTTCTCACTCTCCTTTTTCTCTGTTTACTCTCCTTTCTTTCGTCCCCTCTGTCAGGTCCAACATTAATATTTAAATTCAGCAAAAAATCATATCTAAAATAGAAAAAATTGTACTTAAGTATCAAGAAGAGCCTTGTATCCATAAAGCAAATGTGTTTGGCACAATACGGCAGCCAGACCATCATGATGCTGGACAAGAGCTAAGAAAAAGGAGAAAGAAAAAAAAGATTGAAAGCTTGGACCCATATCTGTTTCCTCTCATTTGTTGAACCAAAATCCACTTGAGTTGCACATTACACGCACATGCACACATTTTCCATCAGCGATCCAGTTAGGACCCACATACATACAAATCTCAAATTTATTTATTCGACAAAAGTTGTCTATATATTTTTCATAATTATCTGGCAACCCCCTATCATGACCCCCATGGGGGTCCTGACCCCCAGTTTGAGAACCACTGATATAGACAGTGAAGATCCTGACCAACATCTTTAGGTCCTACTGTCTATCATATCTCAACCAAATTATGTGTGAAATACTTGAAAATGAAATTAAGATAGTCTTTTGTATCTTTGTATCCACTTCTCACTCTCCTTTTTCTCTGTTTACTCTCCTTTCTTTCGTCCCCTCTGTCAGGTCCAACATTAATATTTAAATTCAGCAAAAAATCATATCTAAAATAGAAAAAATTGTACTTAAGTATCAAGAAGAGCCTTGTATCCATAAAGCAAATGTGTTTGGCACAATACGGCAGCCAGACCATCATGATGCTGGACAAGAGCTAAGAAAAAGGAGAAAGAAAAAAAAGATTGAAAGCTTGGACCCATATCTGTTTCCTCTCATTTGTTGAACCAAAATCCACTTGAGTTGCACATTACACGTTGCTGCAATCAGTCCATGCCCGCCAGAATGATTGTAAAATGGTTATCATATAATAATCTCATCCACAGTGTAACATTTTAACCCAAAGGATAAAAATGTAAACATGCACACATTTTCCATCAGCGATCCAGTTAGGACCCACATACAGTAGGCTCGTGTGTTTTCCCACGTGGGTCTCGGCCTACTCATAGGCCCAGATAAGACATCCATTTTGGGCCCATGCCTTCTTCAGCTCTAACCCTTGTGGGGCCCGTGTACACATGCTGACTGGGACGAGAGCTGTGTGGTGAGTCATCCTGAGTTTTATAACAGAATTGCTTTCTGTAGTATAGGTAATCCTTCAGTAACAACACTCGGAGAGATGACTCGAGTCATTTATGACAAATTGCAGCCTCATTGCTGCAATCAGTCCATGCCCGCCAGAATGATTGTAAAATGGTTATCATATAATAATCTCATCCACAGTGTAACATTTTAACCCAAAGGATAAAAATGTAAACATGATCAAGTTATATTATGGAATATAACACAAGCGCTTAAACAATGTAATGCAGTCAATACTGAACCAGAAGAGCAAATTAGTATGTTGTGTATAGCCAACAAATCTGCAGCAGCTGTGTGATTCACCCCAGGTGCCACATCAGATGTTTGATAAAAACACTCGAGGAGTGTCTTTCCAGACCTGCATGGATCACCAGTATCAGTACACCAGTTCGAAATAAATTTTAAAGTAGTTTCAAGTCATCCTGTAAACATATTGACATCTGGCTGAACATTAGAGATTTTGTCCCAAGTACAATTACTAATGTTATGTAAGGTTAACGTGATGTTAGCATAAAGCTAAATAGCAGTAGGCTACTAATCTAGTTAAAAGCTAGCATTAGATTAATTTGAAGATAATGTGGGGAAACCATGTCATATTTAGTTTTCAGTGAGTGTATTTAGGGACGACACATCAAGTCAGTTAATCAAGGTTTTCACATTGGAGCTGAAAATGAATAAAAAAATGATAAAAGTTTCTTGCAGTATCCACGTTACTTAGTGCGGACTAAGCTAGCACTTAAATGATCCAGTTTAATTTAAACAGGAGGCTAGCAAGGCCATTGAGGAGAAATATAGCCTGTAACCAGTCTGATTAGAAGATACAAGGATCCTGTACGACTACCATCAGACTGTAAACCAGAACTGATCAAACTCCACATACTGCATCCCCAAAACAACCAACTTACCTTTATACAAACCTTTTTTAACTTGTCACAAATATTTCCACTTGGTGATCCAGATTATTGTAAAGATGTTTTATTTCTCCTGTCTCTCTAATGTGACCACAGTTATCACAGCCATGTTAGAGTGGGGGACACAATCCTTTCCTTTCTTATATGACCACCCTGATAAAGTCTTTCCCACCCTCTGGCCCCCCATGCATGTTCAGCAGCAATTTTCCTCTCCCTCCTGAGACACCTTATGCTGTCAGTGTCTTCCAAAGAGGATAAGGGACAGCTGATGGTGTTTTGGGCAGTTTTCATGACCTTTTGCAGGTTTTCCCAGTCTGGATAAAGGGAGTCCCGCCCAGTTGGACTAGCAAGGTGGACCCAATAAAGTGGCCACTGAGTGAAAGTCTACTTGACACATAACTGATTGGTTATAGATGCTTTTTAGTTAATTGCGTCATTCTCAGCATGCAGCACAGCACAAGTTGGGTTTTCACCCGGTCAGGAAGCCAACACTGACTCATTCCTGCCAGGCCTGGTGGTCATTCAGCCACCTGCAGGAACGTTTTTTTTTTTAAAACTCATGTTGCCTGTTGCCTCCCATGTTCCTAAAATAAGCAGGCACCATCATTCCAACTCCTCCTCCACGTCCAGGCCCCCCTCTCCTCAACCCCACCACATGGTTACAGTTAAGTACATAAATCACACGCCACCGCTGCTGTGGGAGCTGTGCAGGCAGACAGGAGGCACACATGCAAACCACACCGCCGCGGCTCGTCGCTGCTACTGCAGCCGGTGCAGCGAAGGAGACTCGCGGCTCGCTCTCCATCACTCGGAGGCGGAATGGCTTGAGATCAGACACCACGGGCTCGTCTCCACTGCCTGATGCACGATGCTTTTCTGACTGTCTGCCCCGTCTGTGTGTCTGTCCGCCCGTCTAGCCGCGAATTGCTGCAGTGCTGGCTTTCCAGGTGTTGTGTGTGAGTGTGAGAGAGCGCTAGTGTGTGTGCGTGCGTGTGCGAGCGTGTGTGCATGGTGGTGGCGTTATAGCCAAGTGTAATTCTCTTACGAATTGTGCTTAGCCGGGGGAACAGAGTCTGATGTCACATGTGCTTCATCGGAGGAGACGGGGCATCTACAAGCTGGATTTTGTGGAGGATGCTGCGGCAAGTGATACACAGAGGGCTCAAGGCTTCGTTCTACTGGCTGGGCTTATTTGTTAGCAGGCACCCTGTTTTCTTCCTCACCGTCCCCGCGGTCCTTACCATCATTTTCGGATCTACCGTACTGAGCCGATTCAAGCCGGAGAGGGACCTGGAGGTGCTGGTCGCCCCGACTCACAGCCTCGCGAAGATCGAGCGGAGTCTCGCCAACAGCCTGTTTCCCATCGACCAGTCGAAGCACAAGCTGTACTCGGATTTGCACACCCCGGGCAGATATGGTAGGCTGATCCTTCTGGCCAAGTCTGGGGGTAACATCTTAGAGCTGGCCGACCAGGTCCTGCAGGTCCACAAGCAGGTGTTGGATTTGCGCGTCAATTACAAGGGATTCAATTACACCTTCGCGCACCTCTGCGTCTTGAGCCACAGAGACAAGCGCTGCCTTTTGGATGATATCATCACCATCTTCGAAGATATCAGACAAGCTGTGCTCTCCAACAGCACTTTCCATAAGGTGCCCCTGAGCTATCCAAACACAACGTTAAAGGTGAGATTCATATTGCACATGCATGTCAAAGCCAGGCCTCGTGCACACTCAGTGCACCAGCAGTCTGCATGAGAATAGCTGTTGCAGGCTGGCCTTTGGACCTTCCCATAATTTCTGAATGAACGCAGTGAGCTTGTATTCACTCAGGCTGTGATGTGGGGCTGCAGATTGCCACATATATCAACCGGCGAGGGAACCCTCTCCAGAACACACACACACACACACACACAACCAGCGCTTCAGTGTTCTGCCTCCCATGTTGGTGCAGGTGAATTGATTGGCTGCATATAGCTGGTCTCTTCCTCCACTCACATTTGCACACTCACACACACTCTCTCTCTCTCATACACACACAGGGATATCCTGTGCTTTTTTTTTTGATGCAGTGTCTCCCTCTTGCTTTCTCTTGGCTGCATTGTGACATGGCAAGAGTGGCTGAAGGACTCCCAGGTATTCTGGTTGCTGCATCTCCACTGCAAATATGCAGCTGTATGCACACACTAGAGATGCACATTCAGATTAAGAAAATTAAGAAACACCTGAGGTGCAGATGTGACCTGCAGAGACATCTGGAGTCCATGTTGTATGACCTCAATTCAGTGTCAATGAATGCATATTTGCCAATAATTTCAGAGTTTGCATTTGTAAATGAAGCTCTGTCACCTTGTAGAGAAAATCTGCCTGACAAATGTAAGTTTGTGAATGTGTGGTAAAAAAAATGTTTAAGTGTAAAAAAGATTTGTATTTGCAAAGAAAAATGTAAGTGCTTCTGCAAACGGATTCTGAAGTTGTAGATGTGGATTTTTGTCCCTGTCTTTACACCTCTATCCACTTGAATTTTGGGGGAGCCTTGGCTGAGGAGGCTCCTCATGGTTCTCCTGAAACATGGATGGCTGTTGGGCCCTCAAGAAGACAGGCAGTTAGGATGTACTGGAGTATTTTAGCCGTTATGCCCAAGACATTATTCCATTCTTTGATGACCATTTCTCTCTTTCCCCTGCTGTATCATCTTGATCTTCCAACTTCAAAGTGCCAAACCTGGACTTCCAGCCTCACTTGACCTGGCCTCTCCAGAACCTCTGCGACCCCAGCTCACATCTTTGCTTAGTAGGCTACTTCTCCTCAACCTCAGTGCCTACCCCTTCCTCCTCCACAGAAGATGTCAGCAGCTCGATTCTCAACCGCAGGAATAGCAGCTCTCCCACCCGGCCAGGTCCAGCTCTGCCCCTGACTGTAGCTCCTCTGGGTTGGAAGTTTATAATAATGTAGCGGGAAGAGAAAAAAGTGACTTGAAGAACAGAATGGTTTCCTGCAGGGCTCTGGTATATCCTAACCACCTGTCTCCCTGGGGTACCAATGGCCATCAACAAGTGGCCCTCCTGTTTTCCCCTTGTTCAACAATTCTTAATATGATCCAGTGACCTAAAAGGGCTTTAAGAGGAAAAATATGTTTTTTTTTTTCATTTTGTTTTTTTAAGTTTGAGGGTTGAATGATTACTTCACTTTCCACGATATCATATATTATAACCGACTTGACTCAAAGTAGGTACATCATCATCCATCTCTAAAATCTTCCTCTTTAAGAACCTGTAGGAACCACAGGGTAACAAAGATTGATTTAGAAATACAAATATTTTTTTACCACCACGAAATCTTTATGACTCTGAATTGAGTCAATAACATTGGTATTGTTTTTTTGTTTTGTTTACTTCAAACAAAAATAACAGATGAAACAAAATATTTGTTCAAAAGAACTATTATCAAGTCCAAAAAGGAGTGAGATTAAAGATTTATTTACTCCTGCACCCCCTTCTGATTATAGCTTGCACTTCCTTGTAGTTGCATACATATACACACACACATAAAAAAAGGGATGAATATAGAAAAACAAAATACGTATTTATTACTATGTGTATTCTGGATACCTTTTTACATTTTTATACACACACACACACACACACGTACACACATGTACATGTGTATATATATATATATATATATATATATATATATATATATATATATATATACACTCCTACATACATATATACATACATACATACATATATAAACATGCATGTATACATGTAATTCCCATACATGTACAATTGCATTTTTGTATATTCATACACTACGCATGTATACACACACATACACACAGATAGCTATATATACATGTACATATTTATAAACACCTATATACCTATATATATATATCTTTATATTTTGACTCTGTATCTGAAAAATCTTTTGCAAAGATGCATCAGTTTTGATCATAAGGTTAGTGCTGTGCCGCAGCTGTGGCCTCTTCATCATAACACCCCACAAAATTTGAACATAGTTTTTTAATTTATGGTACAACTGTTTCTTCTCTAACTGCCACGTGTATAATGTGGTCTCAGGCTGACACAAGCAGCACAAATCCAGAGCATGACATGCTGGGCCTTCTGAATGGCATGTTGGAACTTCAACTGAGACGTCTCAGCAGAAGGAGCTCCACTTGTCTCAGTGTCTGAGCAGACTGGTGGGGCCATCCATCGTGCTGCGGCAGACTGTTCTGATATTCAGTCACGGGAATAGTGTGAGTAGTGTGACATATCTAAAACTAATGCCTAAATATATTGATATTGATGAAGAAACAATATCAAACCAGAAACCCTAAATGTAAAGAAAAGTAATGGATAACAGCATGCAACCTAAAATTATTTGTTTTTCTTAAATTATTTCTTGGCTTTTCTGTTGTATAGCACCAATTCACAACAAAGTAATCTCAAGGCATTCAGTTGATCTTAGTGTAATTATAATCCAGTTAAATCCATTATATGATCTTCATTAGTCCAATTTATAATAACTGCTATATTATTTAACATTTAATCACAGAGCAATATAGTTTTGTAATTTTACATTTTTCTCCATAATTTATTTGTTTCCTGAATTGTAGCATCTTAAAAGATTGAAGTATTACACAGATATGGTGAAAACATTGTACCAAAAAGGTTTGCTCCACATAGTATTTTTTGTGAAATCTAGAGTATTAATTGGTTTTTCAATTTCTTTGAAATTCATTTAGTTGTCTTATAAGTTCACTGCGCTAATCAATTTATCAATGATTTCATATTAACATCATATTAATTATAGTTGATTAGCAGACGTACTACAAAAATGACTGCCCCTTTTTAATACAGAGTTTACAAAAATGTTTGCACTTTGCTATTTTCACCTCCCTGTTTCTTTCCAGCCATGATCAGTGGTGGTACGGTCAAACAATGTTTCTGCTTTGTTCAAATATCACAACTTATGGTTACCTTAATTAGCTTCTATTTCATTGTTTAGGCCTGTATCGGTGACACATCACTTCATGCTACATTCCTGTTGGTTGGTTAAGGATCCTAAATTTCTGATACATTCAGAAACTCATCCTCGGCTATCTTTAGTTGTAAGGCCATCCTGTCAGTCTTTGAATCTTTCTAAATGTCCAATGCAGCACAACGTGCTACATAAAACGTCTGAGAACAGGGTTATGAGTTGAGTTGTTTGCTCTATTTGTGTCTATATGGATTATTGGTCTTTTACTACCACTATTTTCTGCACATTAACTTAAGGCTGTGTCTTTTGGAAACTAAAAGTACAAACTGATGTATTCACGTTTACCTTTGGGCTACACATCTTATCACTTATAGGCAGCTTTTCTCTAAAATGTCTTGGTTTCTGTGGTACCTTGCCGTGCCAGAATAGTTTGAGAAGAGCAGGATTTTGATCTTGGTGCTGGTTCTGTGGATCATAGGAAGTAATTCCATTGAAGATTTTCACAGTTCTGTGATTAAGCCAGTTTCATAGAGCCTTGCACAAAGCATGCATGGTGGCAGATATTTTGAGGTTGTTGTTACTACTAGTATTTATTTCTGCTTTCACATGAAACATTTGTTTTTGAAGAAATCTGTGCACTTACTGTTAAACTCAAAATGTTAAACTTGGTGTGTTTGTCGAGTGTAAATATTTAGTATTAGTCTCCAGCTATGAGTGCAGAATTTCTTCTGGTTCCAGATTTCTAGTTTCCACTATTTTTATATCATTTTACCAACAGAGTCTGAGACTGAACTGAAAAATAATTATCTGATTACATTTGAATAACAGTTATCATTACTTTGTGGCCTTAGCCAATGTCCCTTTATACTTTTCCTGTTTATACCTTTTATTCTTGGAATTTATCATTACTGTCTCTGTTAACATTATTAAGATTGTCCAATCTGGTCTTTGTGTTCAACCCAATTGCAGATAAAGGTAGTATGCTATGTATAATGTAAACGAAAACAGAACACAATGATTTGCAAATGTCATGAACCATATTGTGAACACATGATTAAAAATGACAGTGGCTGGCCAAAAAGAGAGTCACCACCTGAGCAACTAGGTAGGAACCTCCTATTGGATCATTCCTGTATGGGTAAACCCCGATGGATGCCACCAGTAGCATCACGTTCTTAAACAACCACGTAGGAAAGACACATCCTGTGGTCGGAAAAGAGGTTAGTCTTGTTTAAGAAGGGTCAAATGATTGGCATCAAGCAAAGAAAATATCTAAGGAGATGTGGAAACTACTAAAACTGGGTTAAGAACTGTCCAACACATTATTAAAAACTGGAAGGATAGTCATGGGCTATCGTCTTCCAGGACGAAATGTGGTGGGAAAAAAATCCTAAATGATTGTTGTGATCGGTGATCACCCCAATGTTTGGTGAGATCAAATCGAATAAAAACAACTGTAGAACTTAGGGTTGTGTTTTATAGTGAAAGTAAGAATATTTCCACATGAACAATGCAAAGGGAACTCAAAGGATTGGGACTGAACAGCTTTGTAGCCATAAGAAAACCACTAATCAATGAAAATAACAAGAGAAAAAGGCTTTCCGTTTGCTACAAGCCTGTGGGGGGCAGTCTATGAGCTGGGGTTGCTGCTGCTGGTCAGGTCTAGGTTCAGCAACATTATATGCCCAAAGAATGAGGTCAGCTGACTACCTGAATATACTGAATGAGCAGTTTCCCTGATGACACGGCCATATTCCACACCATGAAGGATGCAGGATTTTGAACTGAGCACTGACAAAAAGCTGGAAAATCCCTCTCCTCTTTAGTTTGGAGGATGTGGTATCCATAAATCCCAAAAGAATTTCAAATTTTCTAATCATCTTACCAGAGAAGAGTTTTCCACTTCACCTAGACAATATGACAGCATTGGAAGTTCATGTTGTACATCCTCTTTCAACGGTTAAAATTTCATGTCTAAATCATGTCTGTTTTTAATTCAGTCATCAAACCAGAATCTTTTAAAGGAGCTATATCATGAAAAATAGACTTTTATGAGCTTTTAACCATGTTAGTGTGTTATTTACTCATAAAAACTTCACAGAAGTCGTTATTTTTCTTCAT
>JAOXYM010000024.1:713766-724093 GCA_028567055.1 Leptatherina wallacei | reverse complement strand
CTAAGATGGCGACGGTGGGAACCTCCCAATGAGCTTCTTTTCAGCTCTTCACAAACCTCCCGGATACTTTGTCCATTTATTTTACAGTCGCTGGTTTTAACA
Source organism: Leptatherina wallacei (assembly GCA_028567055.1). NCBI lineage: Eukaryota > Metazoa > Chordata > Actinopteri > Atheriniformes > Atherinidae > Leptatherina > Leptatherina wallacei. Next base: position 723,991 of record JAOXYM010000024.1, on the reverse strand, counting down.
AACAAACAAAAAAAGAATGAAAATTAGCTACAGATGCAAAAAACATCTGTCATGTCTATCAATTCTTAAGATTGTAAGTCTCTTAATATAGTAAGAAAAGTTTATTTAAAGACACATATAGTGTCATTAAATATTTTATATATATATATATATATATTAAAAAATTTGATTTATCTATAAATTAATTTACTTTTATTTATCTAATTTGAACCTCGTATTGTTTTAATATATTTAATCACTTCACCATTTTATTGATCAAATTGCCATATTTTTCAATCTGTGTTTTCCAAGTCCTTTTTTTTTTCTGCTGTAGTAAAATCTAATCCATATTTTGTGTCTATAAGCCTGACTTGAGTCTATAAATTCGTACTTGTAGGAACCTGATTTGATTCTATGAATTATCAACATATGTCACATACATGTGATGTATAAGTCTCTGTGATGATGTCATCATGTCATACTTTACAAGGTTTTAGCTGTTAAACTGTAAGCAGATCTGGTTTAGTTATTGAATATAAATTATACCAAGACTGAGACCAATTAAACCAATACAGCGTTTGTATGGGCCCCGGACCACTTTGTACTGGAAAAGTTGGGCCCCGGTGCATAAAAGGTTAAGAACCCCTGCACTAGATGTATTCTATTAAAACCAGTTTTACATTTTACAGCGTAAACCGGTTAAAAGTCCTCTTCCCTCCTAACAGATCTCACCTTAGGAGCACTTTGAAGAGCTAGGATTCTTCAGGAATAGCTTTTATCTTTACTAGGATCTACTCTTCATTTTTAGGGGAAATTCTAAGAGAACATCGGGCCCAGGATCTTCGGTGTATATCCCGTCATGTCACACCGGAGGGCAGAAGGGCCACCGTACTGTACATCTGGCCCCGGACCATCACACTCCACAGCACATCAAAACAACCCTTCTTTTTGTATCCCTGCCATTTTAAACAGAGCTTCACTAAGCCAATTCCCCCCGAAGAATGACTGACCATAGCCCCCTTTTTATCTGCCTCTTTGAAGCGCCGAGCTGTTGGGATAGACTTGAGCCCAGGAAGAGAGGGGCAAATTGGATGTTAATCCTCGTCTGAGCGCCAGAGATGTCAGCTGGAAAAAAGTCAGGTGCCGGTGCCATTCCTGCTATTCCTCTGTAGCTTTTGTCCACCATCATCACATTCTCCAAGCGGCACATGCGGGTCCCTCCGAGCCCAAGCTAAAAACAGGGAATTTTCCCTCCTAATGACTCACGGATTGTGATCTGAAAGGGCCAGGTGCTCTCTATTATTGGAGAGTCCGGTTTATCTGGTGTTGTATCCCATCTGCATTCATCCCATCAGCCCTATCGATGCTAACTCTTGCACAACTTAAAAGGAAGTGCGGGAAAAAGGCTTTGTCTCCCTTCGGATTCCGGGGTTCACTATCAGTTTAACGCATGATCGAGGAAAAGGCTCTTTTTTTTTTTCTTCTTTGCAGTACTCCGGCCTTTTAATCACAGACAGCAGGACGAGCGTGGGTTCATGTATAAACTCTGAAATGATCATATCTGCTTCATCAAAGCTCACTTTAAGACTCCGAACTGTTTAAATGTCATAAAATCTGTGCTTTTTGGAAGATTTATGAACCAGTTTGCAGGTTTGTTCAAACTAAAAAAGAGCCGCTAGTTTTATACATAGATTATCTTTTAATTAATTGCTAAAATGCAAAAGATTAAAGGGTTGGAAATGAAATTAAAAACACAAAACGGTGACAAATCTTAATATTTAGAAAACCACAAACGACTCGAATCTCCTAAATCACATGGTAGTCATCGTCTATTACAGCTTTGTGTGACTCGGTGTGAGATTTTACAACCAGTCACAAACCACTCGTGAGTTTCAGGAGGACCCGGGGGACGTGATGCAACTTCCTCATGGCCGCTTTCATCTCCAGAAGAAAGTTCTGGTTCCAGTGTGAGTCACCTGATAGGCCGTGTGAAGACCAGAGTCCCCCGTCGAACTCTCCATGCATCTTGTCGTCGTGTGATTTGAAAGTTTCGTGCTTCAGGTTTTTTGCTTTCAGCTCCACTTCATGCACAGCTTAGGCTGCTCGGTTGCTTTCTGATCTTCCTGCTCGGCCGTTTATTGATCCTACAAAATTAGAAAAACCACCAATTTGCTGGAACGGCCCATTCTTATTGATGAGAAAGCAATAAAAATCCACGTTACAGATCATTTTGGGCCACTATCCTCATACAGTGGCTTAGTTTATCAAGGCATTGACTAATTAGACTATTTTAATTCTATTAGTGTGTGTGAGGACTTTAGATATTAATCTGAGGATGGATTAAGCTGAAAGGAACCTTGCATGTTGATAAGCAAAAATCAATCTTCTCACCAGCTGCAGACCAAACATTTCTGCATCTCCAACCTCAACATATTCACTAGTCTGCTCTCACGGTGACTCTCATTGATTCATCGTTCATCATTTTACTGCTACAAAATCAATACAGAGCAAAGACTGGACGAAAAATATGGATTGAACTGACTGGTAAACAACTCCAGGGTTAACCAAGCTGGGTTTGGTAAATACAATATCAGAAGAAGAACAACTGATGATATATCACACTGTGTCATCATTACTAGTAAAGATCTGTTCAAATCAAGTCAAACTTTATCCATGTCAAGAGAGGTTGCTCTCCAGTGTGGAGGATCCCCATAAGGAAAACACTGGAGTTAAAATAACGATAAAATAAATGTAGGAACAATGAGAACAAGTAAGAGCAGCAATAATAAAAATACATATAAAGGATTTCATAGAATAATGTGCTAAAAATAAAGTAAAAGAGGATCAAATAAAATAATGTAAAATAAATTAAGATCAAATAAAACTCAGTTAAAAGCTAAGCTATAAAAGGTCTTGAGCCTGTTCTTAAAAACATGTACAGTCTCTGCGGCCCTGAGGCCCTCTGGCAGGCCGTTCCACAGGCCAGGGCTGTAATAATGAAAGGAGGCCTCACCATGTGTTTTAGTTCTGACCTTAGGAATGACCAAAAGGCCGGTACCAGAGGACCTCCGGGTCTACAAGGGTTCATAATTTAAAAGCAAGTCAGTTAAATTAGAAGGCCCAAGACCATTAAGACACTTATAAACCATTAAAAGAAGCTTTAAATCAATCCTTAAACGCACGAGGAGCCAATGCAGCGATTTTAAAACTGGTGTAATGTGTTCCCGCCCCCTGGTCCTCGTCAGAACTCGTGCTGCTGAGTTCTGGAGTAATTGTAAACTGGAAATAGACCTACTATTTTTAGGAAGACCAGAGAGCAGGGCATTACAGTAATATATTCTATTAACGATAAAAGCATCAGCATCTCCGCGCTGGTAAGAGAGAGAAATGGGCGGACTCTGGCGATGTTTTTAAGATGATAAAATTCTGTCTTTGTTACGTTTCTGGTGTGTGGAATAAAGTCCAGCTCAGAGTCAAAAAGAACACACAGAAGGATTAAAACATTGTAATTTTGATAAGATGATCTCTCTCTCGTCTTCGGGACCGATGACTAAAACCTCAGTCTTGTCCTGGTTGAGCTCTAAGAAATTCTCTGCTATCCATGACCTTATATCTAAAATACAGTTTAAAAGGGTGTTAACTGGCTCTAGGTCATCAGGACACACGGCAACGTAAAGCTGCGTATCATCAGCATAGCTGTGAAAAGAAACGGCGCGTCTCCTGATGACGTCCCCAAGTGGCAGCATTTACCGGTTAAAAAGTATCGGGCTTAGGATGGAACCTTGGGGAACCCCACATTTTATTTCATAAGTTCCCGAGGAGCATGTATCCCTACTAACCGTTAGATAGGAGTAAAACCATTTAAGAACAGCACCACCAGACTTCTGAGTCTGTGTAATAAAGAATGGTGGTCCACTGTGTCGAAGGCGGCACTAAGATCCAGCAGAACCAGGACAGAAAGCTTCTGTGAGTCCAAGTTGCACCTGAGGTCATTAACAATCTTTAAAAGGGCCGTCTCGGTACTGTGGTTCGTCCTAAAACCAGATTGACATTTTTCTAAACTCACGCAATTGAATAAAAACAGCCTTTTCTATCATTGAGCTTGTAATCGTCAAGTTGGACACAGGTCGGTAATTATCAAGAATGTTTGGATCTAAACCATCCCAGGTTGTTTGGTTTAGCTGGGAGAAAACTCGACCAAGCATCTCTGCATCAACCAGGACAAAACTCTCCAGTGTTTCCTGGGGTAAAAACATTGCTTCAGACCTGTTAAAATCAACTTTACGCTGAGATAAAAGGTTGGATCTGATAGCATTGATGTTACTTCTGAAGTGGTCTACAAAGTCCTCACATGCAGCGTCTGATCCTGGCATGGAGGAGCTGTTAAAATCTGTGTTTACTGAAATATCAAGAGTTTTAAAAAGGAATTTTGGATCATTTCTATTATCTGTGATGAGGTTTGAGTGTTAATGTAAGTTTAGTTTTTCTCCATTTCCTCTCTGCTCTCCTGCAGCTTCTTTTTAACTCATTCATCTCCTCGCTGTTTCCTGTTTCCCTGGTAACTGAGAGGGTACGTAGCAGCCAGGTGTTGCAGATTAAGCTGATCATCATCATTGATGATCTGAGAGAAGCGACTGGCCGTTGTGGACTCCATCGTTCTACAGCCAGACAGACGGCCAGTCTTCCCGGCAACTTCACCCCAAGGTCAGAGAAACGGGGGAGAAAAAATACCAACAACTACATCTCAGTCTCATCAGGCCTCAGTTAGTTCAACAGGCCAACTATTAGAAAAAAGACTGACCAAGAAGGGTTGCAGGAGAGAACATGGCAGCGTAACCCAGACGTGCTGCAGACAGGACATGAAACTCAACTGTTTTACTCAGTTTACCTTCCAAGTACCCACACGTGTTGTGTTGGGAAGCTAAGATCCTTAAGATGTGAACAATGTAAACAGTTCCAGATTTCATCCATACTGTGCTCCAAAAATGGATTTTTGGAGTTCAGTGGAAGGATTTTAAGGGGTTGAGTTTATATAAAGCTGCATGTGAACATATAAAACGGGGTTTTCCAAGTCCGGTCCTTGAGAGCTAATCCTCTAACTTTTTAGATGCATCCCGTGAATCAAATGGCTGAATTCCCTCACACGTGTCATCCAGGCCCTGGTAACGAGACATTCATTTCATTCAGGTGTGTTGGGGGAGGGATGCATCTAAATCCTGCAGGGTTGTAGCTGTGTTTATGGCTTCTTATCTCATAGTTTACTTCTGTTTGTCTGGATTTATCCCAGATCTCTGAATGAGATCAGCCGGTCTCTGCTGCATTTCCTCTGGACGTCCGTCTTCGCAGCACCTCTGGTTTAGTGGTCGGTAAGTTTTTTTTTTAACCACACTGTCTACCAGCCTGCATCTGGTCTGTTTATCTCCACCCTCTGCACTGGAAAGTCTATTCTCTGAAGAGCATTGAAGGGATTTTTGTAGGAACATTCAGATAAAACCTCATTTCTTTTTTTAATTTCACTGTTCGTTGAGATTCTTGTGCAACATTTCTTTCATTACTCCAACAAGTTTATGCAAATTTTTTGTGCTCAGAGCAACAAAACGAGTCTCCAGTTTCAGGCAAAAACATCTTTGTACACTGATTTGCAGTGAGTCTTTACTCCTTTCTACTCTGTCTTCAAATATAATCCACTTTGAAGAAAAGGAATGTTTTAATCAATCTCTTCTAACCTCCTTTTCAACCGTTCAAACCTCAGATGTGAAGAGTTTCAGTCATTCCAGAAGCAAAACAAACACTTGTGAGGGAAGTTGTTGAGGTTTTCTTTGATCCACTGGTACTTTACACTCATTGGTTTGGAGTGACGATGTGAGTGTTAATGAGCGGAGACGGGGAAACGGAAGCATAAAGGCGTCCACGCTCCGTAAGATTGAAGAAGTTGGAGTGGCATCTTATGTTGTGCAATCTTTTAAGGACGATCTTTGACTTTCCTTAGTTCTTCTGAGCCCATTAAACCCTGATGAGTTTACTGAGGCTTCGCTTCACACAACTAAAGACAAACTTTTTTCCTCCATTTATGTTTGAACCCCAGGATAGCTGGAGTCTTTCTGGATAGGGCTGCTGTGTTTTATCGGACATATTAACTTTAATTAACAGGATCCAATTGTTCTGTTTTCATCTCTCTATGCCTGCCTCATCATAATGAAGTAATAATATACAACACTTGTTTTTAGATTGACAGCCTTTTACAAGCAAAGAGAACTTAAACACAAACAAGGCTTACACCCATTCTCATTTAAGGCTTCATAAATACACTTATTTACGGGTTGGACTCATTTTTTACTTTCAGAGCTGCCTTAATTCGTCATGGCATGGATTCAACGAGGTGATGGAAACATTCCTCAGATTTTGCTCCTTATCAACATGATAGCATCACGCAGTTGCTGCATGTTTGTTGGCTGCACATGCACCATCCATGACCAAAAATAAAGTCTAACATTAATTTTTTGCACATGCATTTGAGAACACAAGCATCCTCCAGAGGTGGAAAAAGTACTAAAAATTGTAATTAAGTAAAAGTATCTTTACTTCGTTTAAATTCTACTCAAGTAACACATTTTGGTGTTGATCTGATACCAAGTAAATCCACGGCAAGTATCGCCAATATCGATACTTTTTGGTTGAAATTTCATAATCATTAATTAAAATAATTAATGACTTTGCCTTTTCCAATCCACTTTATTTATAAAGCATATTTAAAACAGAACATGTCTTCCAAAGTGCTGCACAACAAATTAGCAATATCAATAAATACGATGAAAATGTAAATAAAATAAGATGAAGTTAAAATAAGTTAAAATAAATTTTTTGTGATTATCTCTGCATTAGATAATTATGTAACAATTGACAGATTTCTGGGTGGAGTTCTTGTACTTGCCCTGATTCTCCCCCCTTGTATTTCTCATAAAAGACGTCAAATACTCCCTAGCTTACAACATTCACTTATCAGCTAACATAGAACTAGCCTAAATTACATCATTTTTTAAAATGGATTAAGCTTTTATCAATTATTTTAATTATTTTAGGGGGAAAAATTTGGAAAAAAAACATTGTATAATGCCAAAGTAATGAAACGGAGCGCTGGATGTCAGCTGATATTGATGTGTTGTATCACACGTGGAGAGATCAATAATGACCTCCGGTAGAGGACGCATGCATTCGGTGCAGCCACGTCCAAATCGTTAGGAAACATCTCAACAGGCCGTCTTCTAGTTCAGTGGTTCCCAAACTGGGGGTCGCGAATTCATTTCAGGGGGTTGCCAGATAATTGTGACAAAGATATAATTTATCAAATAAATTTGGGATATTAATCATGGCTGTCATGAACGTACTAATATGTGTTATATTGGGGGTCGTGGCTCAAAAGGTTTGGGAACCGCTGTTCTAGTTATGGGTGGATTTTGATGAAAGTTTCCAAGTGGAGTTGGACCTTCTTTGGCTTCATACTGTCAGATTAGGGGCGATATATCAAACACTTACCGATACCGAGATTTACAACGATAACTGACATCATTTTGGCCATGTCGATAAATTCGGTATTTAAAATGACGAATGGAAACTGTGCACCACAGTGCTGTTATCGTCCATTTATCGTTAATGAGATGAACTAATCAATATATCGGGATATTGATTTGAGGCCATATCACCTTTGAGACATACGATGCAGAGGGGAGATACTTTGTCATATTTTCTTGTCTTTTTTTTTTTTTTTTGGAGGGAAATTTCTGATTCACAATATTATTTTTTTTATCTAAACTAATTTTTTACTCTCACAAATGTGTGTCCATGTTTTGCTAGCAGTGCAAAAACTATACATTTTATTTAGCCTAGCTCGGCCCCTCCGTCAAACTCTGAGCCACCTCCAGGGACCAGGCCCCCTAGTTTGGGAACCAGTGATGTATTCTGAGTAATCGAGAGGTCGACTTGAATAAAATGTCTGTAACAACAAGGAAAAAACACAAAGCAAGCTATTATTTATATTGTTATTTACATAAAAAGCTTGAAGTGTGTGCAGACACTTCCTGGTGAACGCATCGTGTCAATTTTCATACTTTTGCTCTTCATCGTCAAGTCAGAGGTTTGATTTCCTTTCAATTATTATAAAATGAGGTTTGGATGTTTTTTGGTTTTAAACTGCTCAGAGCCTGATTTTTAAAATTACAATCATCGCTCTACGTGTGTTTTGATTATTTCAATATGGTCTCGAAGAGTTAACACAGCATGAGTTCATTATTTGCCTTTTCCAGCACAAACAATGCAAGTCCTCTTATACTTTGAAGAGGACAAGCGGTTCATATTTAATCAATTTCCTTAAAAAATTCAGCACCATATGTATTTAAGCTCTTTTTGTTCAGACATTCAGGGAAATAAAACCAATCATTTTCCTAAGGCAGAAAAGCATGAATTAGCTTGCACAGCGGGAGCTTAGCGAAGGCCTACATGCGTCATACATCATGCAACAGAGAGGAAATGCAAAGAGCAGCTTGTTCACATGGAAGATTTCACCAGGGGGAGTGAGGATGGGAATAAATGTGGTTAAAAACTCCACTTTACCTTTTGGGTGTTTTCTCATCAAAAGCGCTTCACCCTGGAGCTCCAATCTATTATACTGGTAACAGTTGCATGATATGAAAGATGATTTGCATCAAAATACGAGCGGCTTTTACTTTCATAAGAACCCAGAAATACTCACCGGACACTTTTTTTATTTTGTTGTTGTAAGGAACAATCGCATGGCAGCAACTCAACACATTTAGCTCATGATGACTTACTGAAGTTCGAACTGAGCATCAGACGGAGGTGAGCGAGGTTTTTAAGGTCTTTGAGGCGTTGAGCTGCAGGTAGTTGTTGCTCCAGGAAACTAAGTCCTTTAATTTCGCATCGAGCATTTAATCCGGGTAAAAGTTATCCAGATTTGGGAATCCTACGTTTTACTATCCAGAATCACATCGTCCGTATTATCCTGTCTTTTTCAAAGCAACGTTGGGTTGGATGACTCTGATCCACACACAGACTTCTCAGGATTTCAAAATCCTGATAAGTGCTCTAAACTGGACTAAATATTACGATATAAACTATATAAAGAATACCAGGTAGAATATTATAGGCTCACTCTAAGATTTTACTTAAAGAGAGAGAAAAGCAAACTTTTTGTTTTATTTCAAACACACATCTGAGACATTATAATACATAATTTATATGTGTTGTAAATCACAAGACATGATAAATGTCTAATAGATTGAAGCTGCTTGTAGGAGCTGGATCTCAAGCCTGGCTTTGGTTTGCTGTAGCTTTGCAATTGAAAGTTCAGATTAATCTGACAGAGGAACGGATCACATCGTCGTCGTCCATGTGGTGCTGACAACTGGCTCTCCCAGTGAGGATCCACCCTTCCTCCTCTTCCCTTGGAGGAACTGTGGTCCTTTCCTGCAGGTGTGGACTCACCATCACCCCCAGCACCTTGAATCCCACACAAAGCACGATATCGGTGTTATCACGTCTCTTGAAGGGCTTGCTTCTTGCTTCAGGGTGGTCTTTTTGTTACCTCGGCCTTCAGATTCTTCCATCTAAACTTCCCCCTGCTCCATTGTCCTCTCCTGACCAGCATCATGTGTACTTTCATCCTAAATGTGTCTTTCTTTGATCCTGATGCTGAACTGAATGATTGCAGCATAATTGCTTTTTGATGTGTTGATCACAGAATTTATGGAGCTTGGCCATGATTGATTTTAATTGAACACAAGCTGAAGCACATCAGCTAAGTGTGTGTGTTTGTGCGTGTGTGTTAACAGCACAGCCATTTTATTCAGCCTCTCTCTGGGACTTGCAAAGAGGCACTGACATGGCAGGCCATCGATATATCCCCGCTCTGGTAGAAGACGCCGCCAAACGGTGAATGTTGAGCGTACAAAACCACAGGAGCAATACGCCGCTGAGGAACCGTGTGTTGGGTTTGGCTTTGGGAAGGTTGATATTAACTACGCTGCAGATGTTGTCAGGTCAAAACTTCAACGTAGAACCTGAAGGAGTCTCTGTCTGTGGAGGAACAGGTTCCTCGTAGCCCTGTGCTTCTATGCATCAGGGACTTTTTTTTTTACCAAGTTGTTGGTGACAATCAAGGGGCAACCTAGCGTTCGAAAAAATGAAGCCTATGCGGAAGTGCCAAAAATTGCAGTTCCCCCCTCCTCCGCCA
>JAOXYM010000024.1:172184-187110 GCA_028567055.1 Leptatherina wallacei | reverse complement strand
ATTGCCACATGTTGGCGGCATCTCCGGGTTGCTTCATTGGCCCCCATCCAAATTTCTTCAGAAATTTCTAGTTTTCTTTAATGTGTTTGTTTCAATGCCAGTATTTTTTCTCCTGAAAGCCAAGACTAGAGAAAATGATGATGGGATGAGAAAAGTCTTGGTCAATGCTGATCTGTGTGTTACCTCTACAAAATACTATTAGTAAAAAATTCTGTTTTCTTGTTCTGGTTGGCATTTATGGTGCTATATCTTTTGATGCATTCATTTTAGCCTCATAATCTGATGCCTGAGGCTGTCCTGAAAACATCATGTCGCCATGATGTCGCCAGTCACGATTAAAAGTTTTCAATTCAATTCCTTTATGTGTCCTAGTAAGACAAGAAAACAATGAAATTGGAGTATCACTGTATCACTCTACAGATCATAAAATGGCAATAAAACATTAGTGCTAGAGGGTGCAGAAGTAGCAGCATTAGTGGTGGATATTAAGAGCAGAGATTTACCTAGGAAAGAAACTCTGAATCTGGATGTGCGAGTTTTTAATGCATGGTAATGCCAGCCAGAAGCCAGCAGTTCAAATACACGATGGCCAGGGTGGAAAGAGTCTATGGTGATGATCCTGGCTCTGTTGAGGCAGTGAGAGCCAGCAATATCTTCCAGTGGTTGGCAGCTGGTATCCTACAACTTTCCCTGCTGCTTTCACCACACTCTGCGGCAGTTTCTTATCCGCTGCTAAGCAACCTGCATACCACATTGTGATGCAGTAGGTGAGGATGGAATCTTTTAACTCTGTAGAAGGATGTCAGCAACCATGTTTCTCCTGAGGACCCCCTTAAAGTGGAGTCTCTGATGAGCTTTCTTCACTGTGGCAGAGGTGTTGGCTGAACAGGAGAGGTCCTCAGAGAGATGTAACGCCTAGGAATTTAGCTTCTAGGAAAACCCCAAAAGTAGATCAAAACTAGCAAAAATGTTTTTGAGTTTAAAGAGTTAATGAACATGTTTGGTCTTTGTTGATGTGACGTTCCTCTGAAACAGGAACTGGGAAGACTCTTCTGGCCCGAGCTGTGGCCAGCCAGCTGGATTGTAACTTCTTGAAGGTGAGTGTTGGTTCTGTATTGTTGGTTCTGAGTCATTCTTCATTTTGAGTCCAGTCAGCTGACTGTGTGGTTTATGCAGGTGGTCTCCAGCTCCATCGTAGATAAATACATCGGAGAAAGTGCTCGTCTGATCAGAGAGATGTTCAACTATGCCAGAGACCACCAGCCGTGCATCATCTTCATGGACGAGATTGATGCCATTGGTGAGTGGTTCTGAAGGTTCACACTGGTTCTGTTCTTCCAGACTCTGCAGGGGTGATGACAAAGAAAAAAAGGCCTGAGCCTGAACATTATTAAGGTGCTCCTCAGTGGACATCACTATAATGATTGGTTTGAAATGTCAGCATGATATTACACAGAACATGAGACCTTTTTCCAAAATAACGACCTGTTGAATCTATGACTATTTCTATGGTAAAAAAAAAAAATTCAAACTTTTTGCAAGGAAAAATCTACACACCTTTAAAATGTACATGAACATTTTTTTATAGCCCTTTTAACCATTTACCTTCCCATTGGCAGAGCCAGATTTGGTGTTCTGGCTCGGCAATATATGTAGTTGTCTGAAAAATTATTACTACCTTTCCATTAAAGAAGGAAAAAAACAGCTGTCACTGAAATAAGCTGTTTTTTATCTTAAACACTAAATTAAAATTTAGCAAATTTATCTTTATTACTACTTTTTTCAGTCTCCAGTTATTTGAATTACTATTAAGAATTTAGCATTTTCTTTAATGGAAGGAGATGAATCATTTTGCAGACAACTGTAAAAAAAGATGGTTATAATAATACTCCATGTGACTACAATATGGTCCTCACACGTATATAATGCTTAACTTGTCTAAAAATAAAGTTTTCCAAGTTACCATTGAAGAAGAGAATATACTACTGTAACTAGATTACTATAAAGTATTTAAACTACATTAATTTTAACATAACTGTTATAAAGCCATAGGGTCGTCACTGGTGCTATCTCAGGAGACAATATGAAATCACTCTTTCTTTGAACAATTTTCTAACATTTTCTAAACTACTTAGCCCAATTCAGGTTTGCAAGAAGCTGCAGCCTATCCCAGGAATTAGCAAGTGAGAGGGAGGTGCACTTGGTCACTGGTGTTCGCACAGAAAGTTTTCATTTTGGGAGGTGTGAATGAGCGAACTCTGCGAGTTAATGAAGTGAACTCGGGTCATCCTTTAAACGTACGTCTCGGCTGCATTGACACTGCAGCTGTTTAACTTTAAACGGACTTTGGTCCATACACGATTTGTTTGCCACAGTGTGAACACCAACCACACTCTGATGTGGACCGAAGAAGCAAACTCTGTTCCGCTTAAAAGCCTTGGGTCTTGGTTCACTTGCAAATGGACTATCCAGTGGAGCAGAAAGAAAGTGATGAATGCCAACCGCAATAAAGCATCAAGAAGAAGGAGGAAGGGACGGAGAGTAGTTTGATTCTGCACACCTCCAGTAAAATTAGGAACCCCAAGTCCAGAGTCGTGCACAGGTCCAGTTTTACCAACCTGCACCCGCCCCCAACCGCTGACAACATCCCACCCGTTAATATTTCCCTTGAAATCTGTACCCGACCCGATGATGTATCCCGCGACCCAACCTGCTCGTTAACGCATTAATAATTGTAAATACACCCCCTTCCCTCCCTTCACTGCATTACTTTTTTTAATCTGATCCTATGTTTGACGTGAAGGTGGTTAGGGCTGCACGATATCAGGAAATCTTGCGATATGCAATAACACTGTTGAAAGTTGCGAACAAGATATGACCTGCGATAAATCTAATTTGATGCCGCTTTGATGTTTTCACATACAACACAAGAGATCACAATTATTTCCAAGCTCCAGGTGCAAAACTCTCCTGCATAGACGTCTGCTGAACTTAAAGCTTGTGCCTTAATAACATTAATGGAGTTGTTTTAGCTAGCACCAGATTTTAGTAATTCTGCTCTTCTTTCTAATAAAAATCATTCGGTCAGCAACACAATCAGATTACGTACAGTGTCTGCTGTCATGACAATTACCACGAGATTAAAACGACTAAAAGTCCCAGCCAGTGCAGATCACCTGCTGCATGGCTTTGCTTCCACCATTGGCACGTGATGCTTCCACCAGATCAGTGAAAGGCAACTCGTCTGTTATATCAGCTGATCACTGATCGATCAGTGTGTGAAATCATCCCGCTATCAGAGATCTGAGAACGCAGATGGCGTACAAGATTATGTTTCATAACAAATATTATTTCATTTAGTGCACTCAGCAGAGACCCGAGCTGGAAGTTAGACCAGAATGGGACGGTGGTTCTTCCAGTCAAGCTTTAACGTTGCTAATTAACATGAGACCACGATGGTGAGGAGTAAATTTGTCCGGAGTTTTATCCACTTCAACCTTACCAAGATTTTTGTAGCCCTGCAGTGTTAAACATTTTTCCTCTGGCGTTTGGCACGAATTCGACTTATCTTGCAGAATTACCTGTTTGTAGTGTCCCTCTTCTAACCAACGTTGTTCCAAATAGCCGACGTGCATTTCTGCTTAGCCGTGTTGTTCTTCTGCATTTCCCTCGCCCCTCTTTCACCTCTCACTTCATGCTGAATTGCTGCAGCTGTTAGCATCTACTGGAGTCCATTTGATGCGTGAATGCACAGCAACGCCTGGAATTATGCAAACAGGTGCACCTATTTATCGCAGTGTAGACAGTTGTTGAGATATGTATATTGCGCAGGCTAATATTGCGATGAAGATAAGTGTTCGATATATTGTGCAGCCCTAATGGTGGTGTTTTGTCATAAAACACGTCATGACCACAAAAATAATAAAGAAAAAAAGGACCAAAAAGAAAAATCTTGCAACCTGCCCCCAGATTTAAATAAATATCCGCCCGCACCTGTTATTTTTAATCTACGAAATTTCCAACCAGTTTTTCTTCTTTCTGCTTTTTCATTATTGATCAGGTTGTTTTGGGGATTAGCAACTGTTTTCTAACGAGCGAGCAGTGACATTGGCCAGGTGGTTTGGTTCACTGCAGTTAAGTCCAGTTTGAACATTAACCAAACTAAAGGAAGGTGTGAAAACTGTGAAAAATCCCTGCCCAATCAGACCGATTCCCCCAACTATCCTGGTGTGAATGCCCCCTCAGTTTACTTCCAGTGGACCAAACACAGGAAGTGGACTACAACACAGGGCATTGTAAACACAACCAAAACAAATACATGTGTGGAACGATCATTGGGAGAAATGTCAGATTTGGAAGAACTCCGATAGAAATCTGATCCACCCAGGGCTGCTAGTATCTGATGCATTTCCATGTGGGGGACCCGCTGCTCATGGAGAAAAAGCAAACTATTCACGCTTTCAGGTCGGTCATAGAAGTCTCTAGTAATTCTAGATTTGTCGCTAGTTGCTTTAAAAAAGAAAAAGAGGGGTCTGAAAACTCGCTAAATATAGCGACAAAGCTAAGTTTGCCACACTGATCTCTCTGCTGCCGCTGCACACGTCCCCCGTCTCTCCCTGTGTTTATGGCGCTGTGGAAAAAAACTGCAGCTAACAGCCACTATTGGAGCCAAGTTCCACCGATACCGATAGCCTGTAAAAAGTCCTATCGGCAACGATATATCGCCGATGCCAATCAATTGTTCGACCTCTACATGGATGGAAAGTCTGATTAGCCACCTCTATAACCAGTAGAACTGGGAAGGAAGGTGCTTCTGTGGAATGAACACTGATATATGTGGAGGTAGTTCATCCAAAAATGCCCCAGAACCCAATGTAATATTTTCCTATTGTTGTTCACCCTAGTTTGGAGTTTATGGGTGGGTTGGACGATTGAAACTCTTCCACAGTAAAA
The DNA here is from genome assembly GCA_028567055.1 of Leptatherina wallacei. Taxonomy (NCBI): domain Eukaryota; kingdom Metazoa; phylum Chordata; class Actinopteri; order Atheriniformes; family Atherinidae; genus Leptatherina; species Leptatherina wallacei. The sequence continues at coordinate 182,157 of JAOXYM010000024.1, read as the reverse complement.
AGGAAAAAAATTATATTGGTCATTTTATGCTTAATTTATTTTCCTGTCAGGGACCTCAGAAGTGATGAAGATCTAAACACAGCCATACCAGCTGGTTCCTCCTCATGCTGGTTACCAGTCTGGTCGCATGTAGCTGTGGAATGTCATCCTATTCCTCAAAGAGGAGTTGGTGAAGGTCAACTTAGCTGGTTGTGTTGGGAGGCAAGGAGAGTCGGGTCACTCTAGGGGATGGAGTGGGGTCCAGATTCTGGACATATGCATCAGCACTGGATCCAGAATCTCACTGTATGGTTTTTATCAGATGCCATTCTTCTGTGACTGAAACTAGGGGTGGGCGGTATAAACGGTATACAGAAGAAAATAATTTATCGCATTTATCATGCTTTCCATCACCAGCTGGTGTCTGACAACCAGTCTGAAGTTCTGATGTTTCCACTGAAATTTTTTTCCTGCAGGAGGGCGTCGCTTCTCTGAAGGAACGTCAGCTGACAGAGAGATCCAGAGGACTCTGATGGAGGTACCTTTTTCATTTCTTCATTTTTCTTATCACCATCAACATGGTATAAAGCACAAACATCTTATCATAACATAAAAAATAACAATACATATTCACCAGTAGCCAAACTCATTGAAAAAGAAAAGACCTGAAGTCTCAGAACCACAATGTTCCACATTTAATACTTTTAGACCAAAGTGGTCCCAGGGTTGTTGTTACAACCAGTTCTGGGTTGGTTCCATTGTCTCTGGTAATTGTTAACTGTGACCAGTAATTAATTTGACTTTATTAATCCTGATTGGCAAATCAAGCTCTGCATCTTGCCCATGTCTAGATGGTTTTGCTAACGAGTCCAATGGTTCACCTCTGTGGTTACACTGGGGACTTGAACCTGTCGCTAGATCTGTTGCTTGCCGCTTTTTCCTTCCTGAAGAGTCGCTATAAAGTCTAAAAACCTGCTAATTGGCGACAAGTTGCTAAGTTGGCAACACTGGCGCTGTCTGTGAGGGGCTGCCCACTGCAGTGCCTGTTAAAAATGGGCGCGCTGGTCCTTTGCGCGAACTAGCAACCGCAAAAGTGGCATTTAAGTATCGATACCAGTGTTAATTAATATCTAACTAGACAATACTTTTTAGTATCGGAGTGTCAATTTTTAATTTTTTGACAACCCTAGTAAACAGTAAAATCAGCTGACCGTAATGAAACAAGCTTCAGACTGTTTATTTGTTAAAATAACTGTAAATGACATTTTCAGACCTTCAGTCGGTCTGGTAGTTTTCAAGACTCCTCCAAGACCCTGATGTCAGTGGTTCTGACCAGCAGAGTCTGTTCTATTAAAGCAGGTTTCAAATGATTTCTGAACCGCAGATGTGACCGAGCGTGATTCTCAGATTAACGTCCTGTTTCCCGTCAGCTGTTGAACCAGATGGACGGCTTCGACACGCTACACAGGGTGAAGATGATCATGGCCACCAACAGACCTGACACTCTGGACCCAGCCCTGCTGCGGCCTGGCAGACTGGACCGTAAAATCCGTAAGATCTCTTCCTCTACCCGTGTTTCTCAATTCTGAAACTCTGCAGCTATAAAAACTCGCTTCCTGTTTCTCCTCAGACATCGAGCTGCCCAATGAGCAGGCCCGTCTGGACATCCTGAAGATCCACTCCAGTCCCATCACCAAGCACGGAGAGATTGGTTAGTGGGCGATGTTCTGCATCTTCACTGTCATTCAGGAGTAGCTTCAGCTGTAAACACTGATCTGTTTTCAGATTATGAAGCCATTGTGAAGCTGTCAGATGGTTTCAATGGAGCAGATCTGAGGAATGTGTGCACAGAAGCAGGTGGGTCATCATCCAGAATCATCCCTAGTCCTGTTTCTGGCTTTGGGTTTTCAATAACCAGTGGTCTGCTTTCAGGATTGTTTGCTATCCGCTCTGACCGCGAGTACGTCACTCAGGAAGACTTCATGAAGGCCGTGAGGAAGGTGGCCGACTCCAAGAAGCTGGAGTCTAAGTTGGACTACAAGCCTGTATAAACCATCATCTGTGTCTCTGCTTTGTCTTGTTTTTGTTGTTTTATGCTTGAAAGCCAGAAAAAAAATTGAGGAAGCTGTTGCAGAAAAAGTTTATCATCTCTTCAGACTTGCTTCCAGTCATTAGTCAAGTCCTCATGTTTTATACCACACCAACCAGTCTGATTGATCTGGTGCTCCTCACACCTCCTGTATAAATAAATTCTTCTTCTCAATTATACATCACATGTATCACAGCTGCCTCCTAGTCTATTTATTTCAAACTTTTCCTCCACATAAAACTGGACGTCCTCCAGTGAAGGAATATTTCACAGTGACAGTCTTAACTGTAAATATGTCTACAGACAAGAGACTTCTTTCCATATTTTGTGTTTGCGTTTGTGTTTCAGCCAGTTTTCAGAGAGCTTAGATGTGTAGCTGGTCATATCAAATGGAATGGTACCACCAGAAACCTTGGGAGTGGGAAGTGTTGCTGATGTGAGATCAGAGAAGGGAACAAAGAAGAAGAACCATGATGTATACAGAGCGCCGCTCTGCTGGTTATGTCTCTTTCTGAGAAGCAGAAGGATAATAGATTTGCATTTCTTTATATCAGACAAAAGTATTTTGGCTTCCTGCTTCCGCCTCCAAACTGAGAACGGGAGGTGGAGAGGAGGTGATTCCTCCATGGTGAGGCAGCAGCTAGCTTCAGGGTTGGCTTCCTTATTACCCAGGAGTGGTGAAGATGACTGGTCCTTGCGCCTGCCGATGACGTCTCCCAAATGATTAGCTGGACGTGGTTCCTCGCAATATACAATTAGCTGGATCAGGTTTGGACAAATTTGCACAATCGTAGATACGAGAACTTCAATATAGAAGATTGTTGTTAGAGACCACAAGCAGATTCAGTGGCAGTGCCATACATACAGTGTTGGCTCTTACAGTAACTACAGGCAGCTCAGTTTGATGGGTGTCAATCATGCATCCACACGCTCACAGTGCCAACATTATCTTGCTCTCATTCACTTCCTTTACTACAACTTCATTGATAGTAAGCTCACATTTGGCAAACCAGCAGAACGTCAAACTCTTTCCAAAAAAGATTAAAAAAACTGAATCACTGGTTTCATTACTGCATTTATTGTTATTGTCGCTCAACTTTTTGCCTAAAAACACTTCCTAATATCCATGTTTACATCAGTCTTCCCATAGATGCAGCTCAAGCATGCACAGTATGTGGGCACTGAAACGCTCCTTCAGGTGAGGCCTAGGCAGGCTTTAACCAGGCTACTTCATGCAGCTGCTCCCTCCAGTACTGCACATTACTTCCACGAGGTTTTCACTCAAAAGGCCCAATCCCAAACCGCCCCCTACACACTAACCTTCTGTTTACGCATTGTAAATCTCCACAATATTAAGGACTGTCCCAAAGTATGTAGTGTGGAGAGTGAGTGGACTTTTCAGCCCTCAGCATCAATGCACACTTTGCAGCTGGTGCAAGGCTAAACAGAGGAAACAATGTTCAGATGTGAGCTCTGCATGTGTCCTGCATGTTTGTCCCACTGATAGAAAGTCACCAGGTTTAGGAAGATAAAACGAAATGAATTATTAGCATTCATTCATTAGTTTGATTGAAATGTCAAACAGTGATGGAGATGAAAGACTTGTGGAGTCACTTAGAGTATGTGAAGTATAAAGTAGCTCCTGTCATTGTAATAATTCCCGAATTGATGTTTCAGGGACAGTGGAGGAAAAACAAGGCAGCTGGTGCGCCCTGCAACCTGTGCACAACACTACACGGCGTCTTTGTGTTGCCATGTGAAGGGAAGAGGGCGAGTCGTACCTGCCAATCTTTTTTATGCCCTCCCACTCCGATTAAAGTGCCCTCCGCGCCTGGGAGTGAGACTTCATTTAGAATGACACTGTAGTGAAGGGGTAGTGTGTAGGGGGCGGTTTGGGATTAGGCCTAAAATTCAGATTTGGGGCTTTTCAGAAAACATTCAGGGCTCGAGTCCAATTAGCCACCAACTAACCCCGTCCCTATCAGGTAGGTTGCAAGATTGATGCAGAATTAAGCCGTTGATAGGGGCCATGTCACTGAGAAAATAGCAAAAGTTGAGTAGTGCGTCTTTAATACATCTCCCTTCACCATGACTCCAGAAGTATTCACACTGACTGCATTCATTTTATTCTGGGGTCAATGTTTTCAGGCAGAGGCCTAAAAATAGGGACGGGGCTGAATCAGCCCAACTCCAAACATCTGTCTTCTAACATGTTTTAACTACCGTCTAATACGCATACCACCTGTTTCCATGGAGATTTATCTTCCTTTCTCTAGATTTGAACTCCACAGCGATGATGAATGACTTCCGGCCAGCAGGGGGAGCTCCTCTGTTTATTATTCTGAGCAGATGAGTATCTGTGTCCTCTCTGTCCACAAACTCTCCCATTTTCATCCTTCCTGCTGGTGTTCCAGTTCTTCTCCCAGTCCCAGTACGAAGGACTCCATGACAAAGGCTCTGCAAATGGGGCAGTGCTGGAAGTATGTCACACACTGATCACACACACAGGCATGTCTGCAGGGCAGCAGAACCCGGTTCACTGCCGCATTCTGGCAGACCACACAGTCCCTGGACGTCCCCTCAGACCAGTCTCCATCCTCAGACCAGGCCTCCACGCGGGGCAGGGGCACCGTTGGGCCCCCACTGTCAGCAGACATGAAGAGAGGCTGCAGGAGACATGAGGCATCACACAAATACCAGCTGTGTATTTGAGATCAACATGATCAGTGTTTATACATTTTGGCCTTCTGAACTGAAGATAGAACTGGTCCAGAACTGATCAGACCTAGTCCAGATTGATCCATACCTGGTTCAGAAACAGTCCAGACCTGGGACCTCATTTGTAAAACATTGAGTAGTTAAGATCGCTACAGGTGGTGAACGTAGGGAAAACAGGAAATGCAGAGCACAGCAAATTCCAGATTTATAAAAGAATGTGCTCGCAGATCCCACACCTGTTTTCATCTATAAATCTGAATCAACTCCAAAGTTGATTCCCGCATGTGAGGGACCTGGTTAAGACCCAGTCCAAACTGGTCCATACCTAGTTTAGATCCGGATCAAACCCGGCTAAGAAGCAGTCCAAACTGGTCCACACCTACTTTAGACACGGTCCAGACCAATTTAGGCCTGGTCCAGTCCGATCCAGACCTGATTTAGTCCCTGTCTAGACTTGGTTCTGATACGAAAAGACCAAAATATCACTTACCTTCAGCTCATACACACTCCCCTCCGAGGTGAGAAGGTACTGGAAGAGAACTCGAGCAGACAGCTGGTACCACTCATCAGGAACATGAAGGACCGTCACACAAGACACCTGAGAGAGATGGACGTCAGTGAGCTGACTCAGTTTCCATGGAAACTGTCAGAGCAAAGCACAGGAAGTGGCTTCACAACCTGATAGACTCACTATGTTGTACAGGTGTGTGGTGTCATCCACCGTAAGAACTGACACTAATGGATACCGCTGTCTGGGCAGGGGTCCGAAGTCTGTGATCCCCATGTTGGCCGGGATGAGAGTCCGACATTCCTCCGATTCCTCACTACCGATACTGAGGGGGAGGAGTCAAAGAGAACAACTGCACTGGTTCTGGTGGGTTCAGCTGGGGCAAAACTGACAGTAGGGGCGGTTTGTGAACACCACAAATCCCTTAAATAGGAATATCAACTGTTTGCTTATTAAAATCGCTAAAACTATGCAGTTAGCAGGAATCAGTGAGAATGGACACGTTAAATACTTTGAGAAAGATTAATATGTTAAAAAAATATCTATACTTCAGCACAGTGAGGAATATTAGGACTATTTATCGTACTCTGTGTTTGATAGAGAACAACAAAACTGAACAGACGTTAGAAATGATCAAATGAAAACTGGTCCTGCACAAAGAAATACAGATGTTATCTCAACCAGGTTCAACTAAAGATTGAATGGATTTTCTTTATCCAAATAATTATTTAGTTAGGTCAAGAATTAGTGGATTCTCTGATAAAGAGACAGTTGCATCACTATAACATCTGGACAAACATGTAAATAAATAGACAATCCTATATATTCTTTAGGTCTGAATATTGATCATTTTTAAATTTAGCAATTTGGAAATCACAAAGACAGATATTAATTTACATGATTTAACGCTGCCTATCCGAACAGTTGGAAGAAATGGTTTGAATTTCCAGCGTTTTTCTTTCTGCCTCGCTCCAGCCCTGCATCCTCTTCGCTTTCTTTTTAACTTCTTTGAGATCTGGTGTGTTATTTCATTATTTTGAATAGCTTAGTTAGTTGATTCAGCTGGTAAAACAACTCTTCCGTTGCCATGGAAACTCATAAGTCTTGAAAGAGTCCAAAGTATGCAAAGTATACATCAATTGAGCAGAACAGCCTCCAAACTAGCGTGAAAGAAGCTTCTTTAAAAAAAGAAAAGAAACCAGCGAAGGCCTTAGAAAAAAAGTTTAAACAGTACGATTGGACCAACTACAGTTTGCTGCCACCATGCAGCACAATTTAAAGTGGAAAGTAATGGAAATAATGGACAATTCTTTACACCCTGTCCAAAACACAGTGAAGAAACAACAGTGTTTAGTGTGATGCTTCGTCAAGTCCAACGCTAGACAGAAAGGTACCGGATATCAATCCTGGCAGCAGCCATTGACCCCCGGAACAAGTCACCATCTTCGTCTTTTTCTTCAAATAAGTTATTATTGTTTTTATTTCCTCTGGGATTGATAATGTATTTTAATTATAATTTCACAGCTTCTAACAACATCATCGTCACCATGGCAGCTGATAAAGGTCCTGCTGGTCAAACTATCAATCGTCTTTGGACATTTGGCAGCATTGTTTTTGTTATTTTTTTTTTAATTGTGCAGTTTCTCTGCACTTTCTCTCCATTTCTTCTCTTTGGTTCTAAAAGGTAACTCCATCTACTGGCAAAGAGGGTTCTGTCACCTGAAGGGTTCGGGTTCCATTACCTGACGGGGTCAGGTTCTGCGAACGGACTGTACCAGGGACCACTACCTCATGCGAACGGGTTCCTCTCCCATTGGGTTCTGTCAACAGACAGGATGAAGTTTCATTCCCTGAGAGGATGATGTTCTGTTACCTGACCGAATCAGGTTCTGTTACCGAGCGGATCAGTTCTGTTCACTGATGGGATCAGGTTCGGTTTACCGATGGGATTGGATTCCCTTAACTGATGGGATAAGGTTTCATTATCTGGCAGGATCGGTTCTGTTGCCAGATGTGTTCAGGTTTTGTTAACTGATAGGATCGGTTCAGTTACCTGAAAGGATCTGGTTCTGTCACCTAAGCAGAACTGGTTCTGTCACCTAACAGGATCGTGTTTGGTTATATGAGTGTATCAGGTTCTGTCAAAAGACAGGATCCAGTTCCTTTACCTGAGTGGATTGGGTTACCTGAGAGAATCGGGTTCTGTTACCTGAACGGACCGGACTCTATCAACTGACTGGTTCGGGTTCTGTTAACTGATGGGATCGAGTTCCATTGCCTGACAAGAGTGATGTTCGATTACCTGACGTGATCAGGTTCTGCAAACAGATGGAATCGGGTTCCCTTACCTGAGCCATTTGGGTTCTCTCACCTGACAGGATCGAGTTTTGTTACCTGACTGGATCGGGTTCCATTAATTGATGGGAACGAGTTCCGTTCATGAACGGGTTCTGTAAGTGATGGAAGGATACTGAAAGTTCTGGTGGTACTGGTAGTGGAGATGCAAGGCTTGCTGGAAGCGTTGGGAGGTCCTGAGTTTCCGGTTTTGCTGGTGATCCTGCAGCGCTCCCTGCAGGGCGGAAACTTCACAGCCCCAGAAACAGCTGAGGACGCAAGGCTGCAGACATCGAGGCCTCAGGGACACTCCATCTGTAATGGGGGGGGGGGGTAAATAATTAGAATTTAAAGATAATGGGGATGTTAAATATTGCCATTTTTACCGATATCCATTTCAACATTGGTCCAAAATATTTTTGTATACATACAGTTTAAAAATAGATGGCAGATTGTTTCATCTTTTGCACCACAAAAAGTATTCTCCAACTCTCAATTTCCGATACCAATATCAACCATTATGGGTACCATTATGGGTATATGTCATGCCCCCAGGGTCTCTCCTGTCTGATCAATGATGAGCAGGTCTCTCCTGACTGTTTCAGGTATGTTTTGTAATCTAAACAAATTAAATGTCTGCTTTTTTCTAACAGATTCCTGAGTAACGATGAAGATGAGATGAAATATACTTTATTTATCCCTCTCAGAGGGAAATTATTGTTGTAGCAGGGTATTCTTCTTTTTTTTTTCCAAGATGAGATGAAGACTCCACGAAGAAGCTGAGACTTCCTGTGACACTCCGGCAGAGATACTCCAGTTCCTCTGTTCTACCACTAGATTCTGGCCCAACGCAGCACACAGACGTTATGATGTTAAACATAATTTCCAAGTAGAAAAACAAGATGGTAATTTCCACTTTACAGGAAAATCTTTCCCACATCTGTGTCTAGACACAGTTGAGAAATGACGGTTCTGAGCTGGACTCTGGACCAGAATCAGAACTCACCTGAGACGCTAGCTGGTCCAGATCCTAGCTCCAGGGCAAATGGATTGGTCACCTGGACCATGGCTTTCTCAGGAGTCGGGGTGACGGACTCGCTGTCATCGTGGCTGCGGAGGATCACCGGGACATCAAAGCCAAACCTGCAGACAGAACGGACCATCATCTGGTCAGTCATGAAACCGGGTCTAGAAGTTCCTTAACTGCAGATGATGGATACTTTATCATCATACTTTATCATATCATCATCAAACTTAAACATCATTATTAAACTTCATCAAATGTTATCATTGTAATTTCATCATCATTGTTAAACTTCATCATCATCAAACTTCTTCATCATCTGCAGAGAACCATATCTAGGCCTATAGAAATGATGTGAGCCATAGATTGCAGAGAACTCCTGTTTGATTATCAGCAAAAAAAAAAACTCTTGAACATTTCAACATTGGCCCAAAATATTTTTGTATACATACAGTTTACAAATAGATGGCAGATTGTTTAATCTTTTGCACCACAAAAAGTACACGAGAAATCAATATCTGGAACAAATCTACATAAAGTTTTTTTGACCAGGTAAATTCGGTATAGTATTTCAAATCAAACTTTGTTTATTTTGATGGTGAGGCAGTATTTATGTCCACTGAGCCAGGTTTTACTCCAGTTTGTGCAAGTCCCAGAAAAATCTTCCAGAAGGTAAGGTGGCATCATGCAGCACATGACGTATTTGTTTATTAGAAAATGTATTGGCAGTAATGTCCTTCCCTTCGAGGAAAATAACCTGGCTAAATGCTGTACCCATACATCAGTAAGCTTCAAAAAGCTCTAATAAGCCAGTGGGTATTGCATCGAACACTATTACATACTCTTTGGGTGTGATTGGGATTCCAAATTTAGTTAGAAATTCATCATATGTTAATAAAAGTCCATTAGCACCAAAAAGTTGACTGATCAAAATAGTATTGTTGTCAAACCATTTACGAAAAAGCAGAGATTTGCTCTTGTATTGAATATCCTTGTTATTCCAAATAAAACAAGTTTTAGGGGAAAAGTTGAGCTTATGAGCTTCCAGGGGGGTATTCCAGAAAGGAGGTTTAACAAAGCCTGTGATAAAGCCTGAGTTCGAGGTTGCTAAATCCTCTGGCATCTTAACCTGCCTTGTCGGTTCCACAACCCTGGGTTTGTTGAGCCAGAGTGTGCACGTCCAAAGCAAACCTATGAAAGGCTTCACCCATTGAGCCGGAAACCATGATGATAATGACCAAACCTCTGCTGGAGGTTCCTACCTGTTAAAAGGGAGGTTTTCCTTCCCACCGTCGTCTCTAGCTGCTCAGGATGGGGATTG
>JAOXYM010000024.1:144445-157222 GCA_028567055.1 Leptatherina wallacei | reverse complement strand
TTATATCTCTCGGCTGGCCTGGGAGCGCCTCGGGATCCCCCCGGATGAGCTGGCTGATGTGGCCGGGGAGAGGGAAGCCTGGGCTGCCCTGCTCAAGCTGCTGCCCCCGCGACCCGACCCCTGATAAGCGGAAGAGGACGGTACGGAAAATGGAAAAAGTGAAGTCTCAGAGTGAAGTCTCGCGGGACGAGTTTTACGTGAATTACGGCTTATGCACTAACAACCATTCAATGGAAACACTGGCATATCGCAATTGTACTTAGCGAAATTTCAGAAATATCGTTTTTATTTAGCAAAAACTAATGGAAACGCAGCTACTCACAAAGACGAAGGTGAGAAAGTTTCTCCCCTACACACACACGAGTCTTTGGATATTACTGTTTATTTAGAGGCAATCATAATAAAGTACATCAAAGGCATGTTTATTTTTGATCTGAACACCTACTTACCCACATTAAAGTGCCTGGGTGGAAATGACCCGCAGCATCATCTTTGTATACAAACACTGCACAGACATTCCACTTCACATCAAAGTGTACAAATTCCACACAAAAGTTCATGACCCCAAATGAGGAAAAGTCACAAACTTTCATGAAGAAGAACAAAGGATAACCAGTACTTTGGTCAGCAAAAAAACTGAAATGGTCAAATTGACCCTTATCATAATATGAAGGTTAGAGGAGGATTTGTCAAGTAATTAGGCTGGATGACAACAGGCCAGTAACATGACTGGGTGTAAAAGGAGCAGTTCAGAGAGGCAGAGGCAGAGGATGGAAAGATGGACAGAAATTTACCAATCTGAGACGAACTGGGTCTAAACATGATGGGACAATTTCACAAAAATGTTCCTCAACATAAAATAGTGAAGACTTGAAATCATCATATATCATTCAACTTTTGGCCACTAGAGGGCGCTAAAACTGTAACTTCCCACAGGTGCTAAATTAAACAGTTTCCATCTCTGTTTTGGAAACGTGTTTGCAGACCACTTTGACCACCTGATAGCCAAGTAATTCGGATTCAGGAATTTTTCAAGGGATTCTTCACCATTGAAGGATAGGGCCCTGGTGGAGGTATGTGACTGAGTGCTTCTAGTTATTATATATGTATCCATTTTATCTAACTTACCAGTCTAATAATACTGAAGCAATCAGAGAGTGGGCTTAGCACCCACACTGCTCTTTCATCTGACTCCAACCAGTCAATTCTTTGCCAAGGTCTACTCATGTCTTTCCTCTGGAGTAATCCCTTTCCCACTTTCTCTCTTTCTGGCCTCCTCAGACACCGTTTTCACCTTCTTACTTCGACAAACTTGACAAACGTTCCATCGAAGAGGAGTAAAAAGTAGCACAAAGCAGAGCCCTCTGTGTTTGGAGGAGCCATAAAGCAAAGAGCTCCAAGTGACATGATCCCACAAGAGACTGATTTGCTCATGCAAAGTTACAATGTGTGGTTTCTGAAGAGGGCAGATCACTCGGAGCACCAGCATGCATCAGACACTGTGTATTGACCCCAAAAATCATCCATTGTTACTCACTTTAGGCTAATATTTGAGTCAAAAGTTACACGGTATAGAAACTATACCTGATTTTATTTTCTTGTTAAGAAAAATACTTTTTACACAATATATAATGTGGTTAAAGATTTTATTTAATTTTTTAAAAAACAATAATTGATTGCGCATATGTACGAATCCAGGCCTTTTTAGTTGGTGGAAGCTGCCAATGCTTCTAAAACTTTCCGTGATGGCTTTTCTCCGCGAAGGCTCCAGAAATGCACATAATAGATGTCACTGTAGTGTGCAATCAAATGAGGCCGGGAAGGAATGGGCCTTTAAGAAATGTAAAAGTAATAATTCCCATTATTCTCTGTGAGGAAAATGCTGGGAGTCACAAAGGATCTCCTGATCCTCTCAGTCTTGCAGCCACTCATTGCAGCTGTTTGTATGAATCATCAGGGGGTTATAGAGGTGGTGTTTATCATTATCCAAAATGTCCTGGAGTTTTCTCCTCATCTGCTGCTCCACCACAGTTCCAACCGGGTCCAGCTCCCTACCCAGCAGAGAACTGTCCTTTTTAACCAGTTTATCAGTTCCAGACATCTACAGTCTTTGTCCATAGTGCGGCTCCCCCAGCAGACTACAGCATAGAAAAGCACACTTGCAATGACGGTGTGATAGAACATCTGCAGCAGGTCACTGTGGACATGGAAGGACCTGATGGAGAAAAAGCGACTCTGTCCCTTCCTGTATGCTGTGTCTGTTGGAAGACCAGTAGCATAACATTGTGGCGATAGGCCCTGGTGCAAATATTTCTTTGTGCCCCACCCAAACACAAGCACACGCTAATTCGCACTGCACGCACACATAAACACTTCAACACACACACACAGCCACTCGAGACAATTACTATTGTCTCTATGTACGTTCAGCGTCACCTTAGTGACGTGCCCAAGCTTTTCATTCAGAAAAACAGGGGCCTGTGGCCATAAACATAAGAAAGATCTTTATTATGTCTTATGCGGCAAATGACCTGTGGTTTATTTTTTTACCTTTCCCTTGAACTCACAGACAGCTGTTTTTTTCTTCCTTCATGGACCCCTGACAGCATCTGAGCCCCGGTGAAGCTGCACCGGTTGCACAGTTGATATTTACGCCACTGGCGAAGACCACTTCAGCTTCTTGTCTAGAGCCATCCCCAGGTACTTGTAGAACTCTACATCTCTATTTCATCTCCATCAATGCAGACTAGATGACTTGGTAATTAAAATCTCCTGAAATCCACCACCAGTTCTTTAGTCTTGGTGGGGTTCAGGAAAAAACTATTCTTTTTTACTCCAGTCTGTGAAGACCTCAACAAGGTCCCCCCCCCTTCCTTTCCTTCTGACCACCGTTCACACATGCCACCACAGACATGGAGGTAATACTGCCTAATTTTTTCTTTACATTTGTCAAAATGTGCCTATTTACCTGCAATGCATTTTTTAAAGATGAATGACTAATTATGTCTTTCATTTTGTCCAACAAGCTTCCCCGTGTTGCCAAGTTATATTTGCAGAAGCCCTCTGAGGTCGGAGGCCTTGGCCTTCCTATTCTGTGTAATTATTATAGGGCATGTATTGCTAGAGCTTTGGTCTTTTGGTTTCATGCCTCTACTGCAGATGGTCAAAATACAGCAATTTCTTTCACTTGGCCAGTCATTGAGTCTTCCAACTCAGGGTGAGTATTACTGAGTTGGAATACTGAGTCTTCCAACTCAGTATTACTCACCCAGACCTCTCTTTGTGCTGTTTTATTTTCCAACTTTAAGCTTTGATTCAAACATGTTAAATCTGTTTTCATCCTTCACAATTCCTTTAGGATCTAAGAAAAAAATAAAGCAGCCCTCAGTTTGTCTGAGATATCCCCGGGCCTTTACATACCTTTTTGCTATAATCCGTCCTTTAGACCTGGGTTGATGGATGGTGTCTTTGAATCTTAGTTTGGAAGGGGCATATCTGTTGGAGGCAGAGGACAAGTTTGTTCATTATGTGACACGCCGTCAGCTTCCTGAATAACACACAAAAATTTGATGCATTTTTCCGTTTATTGTGATTGTAATTCACAGGCGTAACGCAATGGGCAGGATTCAATATTAAACTTGTTAAACTTCTTGAAGATGACCAGACGTCATTTAACATAGGGCACTTACGTAAAGAAATGGCTGGAAGTCATAAAAGAGATTCACGAGATGGATAAACTAACCTTTTGACTCAGACTGAGGAAAGACGTGTCTGATATATGATAAGCCATACTACATAGAAACCTCTTCCCCAAACCCCTTTGTATGGTATGTTTTATACTTATTTGGATGTACCTAATGCTAAGTGCCTGCCTCAAAAGAATGAATGATAAACTGACCTATTTCATTTACCGACATCCACTTCTCATATTGGAGATGCTTGGGCAGATGACCTTGGTGTGGAGATTTCTGATGACTTCTGGGTCAAAGTACTACAAGGGGTGAAATACTGCTCTAATAACTCCAGACTTCAACTTATTCAGTTTAAAGTCATTCATCGTTTACATTGTCAAAGTCTAAACTTAAATTCTTTCCCTCCATCTAACTTATTTGTAAATCAGTGCAGGACTCCGGTGGTTCATACGAGGCAGAGTCAAACTTACCACTGGTTATAAGACCATAAATGACAGGGAAATCAAGCAGAGGAAAGACAAGTTGCGCCTGTCGGGACATCATGGCCACTGTGGCCGTGAGGCATATGATTTTTAAAGGTGCACACAGCCAAAGAGACGGGCAACGACGGCCAAGGCCATCGTGGCCGCCTTGAAATTGCTGCCCTACCACATACACACTATCTACTTTCTGGTCCGATATTTTTGATGCATTTACAACAAACCTAGGGGAAGAAACTGTGCCCTAATCCCCTGAGTGCTATGTTTGAAATTACCCTATCCTCCAGCCCTTTATCGAACAATGCACATAATGTCATTGCCTTCACCACCCTCATTGCAAGGACAAGTTCTACTGGGAATAGAACATGTTTATGTTCAACTGGGAATGAAATAAGGGTTGATGAGATTTGGAAATCATTCTATTATATTTTTCTTTACATTCTACACAGACCTAGAAGTGACCCATCACATAAGCGGGAATGACCCATCACATAACCAAGAATGACCCATCACATAACCAAGAATTAAAATGGAAACAAATATGTCCCCTCAATTTACAGCTCAGTGTTTTTGGTGTCACAATTTAGAAAATTATTGAAAGGCTATTTATTGTCAGGCTGATTTTTAGACCATGCCTTGTCCTCGACCAACAGTCTCTCCCTAGTGTACACTGCTCTATCAGAGACAGTACACATGGCACAAGAGGGGAAAAAACACAAAAAGCAAGAAAAATGAGCAAAAACTAAAAACTGTAGTTTAAAAAAAAAAAAAAAAAAGCAAACAGTAATTTAGAAGATTTTTGTAAACTTCAAAAGGAAAAAACAGCACGAGCTGTTGTTTTTGTATTTGGAGTATCATGAAAGAAAATCCAGCAACAACAAAGGAATGATTAGTGTAGTAGAAGGGCCACAAATTATAACTGATTTTATGGTTTCAGTAGTCATGTGTCCAACATGTCCACAGCCTCCAGCAGTGGGACGCGTCTCCATCGGGGATATGTTGAGGAAGCAGCGCCTGAGGACACGCCGCCGGAGACCACACACATTGTCTTTGTTGTGCATGGCATTGGCCAGAAGATGGACCAGGGACGCATCATCAGGAACACCAGCATGTTAGAGGGAGTCAATGGGTCTGAATAATCTGAAGTAATCTGAGTAATCCTTGAAGTAACTTTTATTTTCCATGGCTTGTTTGCAGGATGAGAGATGCTGCCAGAAAGATGGAAGAGAGACATTTCTCTGATCGCACCACAGAGCATGTCGAGTTCCTTCCTGTGGAATGGAGGTCAAAGCTTTGCCTGGATGGAGGTAAGCTGCAGCTCAGCTGACATCTCCCACCTAGACTGTCCAGGGATGATGAACAGTTTCAACTCTAATGTTTCCTCATGTAGATCAGCTGACATCTCTAAATCAGACCTTCCAGAGTAAAACTTTTGATCATGTCTGGGCGGTTTGGTTAGAAATGTGTCAGATGGGGATCTGATGTTGATGACCTCAACACAGAAACATCCTGTGAATCAACTTTATGTTATAATGACCTGGACTTGTGGATTATGATAATAACTGAATCACAGATAATGAAGTTGAATAGGTTAGATGAGGTGTTGTAGAAGAAACAATCAGCCTGACTCAGAACCAGAACTGGAGGTAGATGATGTGTTGATGCAGGAGTTGGGCTGTAGGAGTAGGTCAGGACAGAAGTTGGTGTGTGCAATTTTGGGTTGGAAAATAGGTCAACACGCAGGAGTACTGCATGTTGATAGAGGGCTTGGTTTGCTTCTTTTCACTATTCACTTTCTCCAGGCAAAGGATGAACTGGAAAGTTGGCTGAGTGTTTGGGATAATCGCACTGGCTATGATTCTCTTGTCCTCCAGTGATAACACCTAAGTACCTGATTGTGATGCCAGGTATATCCCCCCAGTGTCAAACTGATCATGCAGACCATCAGGATGTGTTTACTGGCCGGTTTATACTTGCGCGTTGTCTGCAGCAGGTTCATATTCATCTCCAGGTTTTCAGTAAAGAAATCCTCCAGTGGAGTGTAACAGAGGATTCCTGGTTATTAAAATGTTCTAATCAGACGATACAGCAGATTACTTATGACTAGGATGACTAGATTTTACAACTTGTAAAAAATTACTTATGAACAACTCTGATTTCTATGTTCCTCCTGCAGACACGGTGGACTCCATCACTCCTGACAAAGTCAGAGGTCTCAGAGACATGCTGAACAGCAGTGCCATGGACATCATGTACTACACCAGTCCTCTGTACAGAGATGAGGTGAGTCTCGTTCAGCTCTGAAGTACATTATGAAACATGATCAGATATTAACCATTGTGTTGTCTTTAGTTAAAGCAGAATATCTTGTGTAAACAGATTACCAGAGGTTTGACTCGGGAACTGAATCACCTGTATTCACTCTTCTGCTCGCGGAATCCGAACTTTGAGAAAAACGGAAAGGTGTCCATCGTGTCACACTCGCTGGGCTGCGTCATCACCTTCGATATCATGACTGGCTGGGACCCAGTACGCTTTCACCACCAGGAAATGTTGGACCCGGAAGAGATAAAGGTCCGCTGGCCGAGTGATGAGGAGCGCCACCTTCAGGAGCAGCTGAGACTGATGCGCCTCAGGTAAGATCCATGGATCTATACCTGGATGAGGGGGCGGAGCTAAATGTACTGAGATGTACTCGAATTCTTCTGTTTTAATCAATTTACCTTGGTATTGACAGAAAGACATTGGAGCCAGTGAAGAGTTATTTAATAATTGATTTGTCTGTTAGCAACAAAAGTTATGGACAGTTTTTGGTTACATTTTCAGGAAATGTCAGAAATAGGCTAAGGGGCAAGTGACTACATTTTGGGAGTGATCTGGATCACCACCTAGATCCAGGAATTTTTGATGGGAAGATGGGGGTAATTTTGCCATTAGACCTTCTACCTCAAAAATAATCCCCATTGTCATTGGCAAAAAAAGACAATGGTTCAGGGGAGGACTGCACTCTCTGAGTGTTTCAAGTTTAGCTTCATGTTTTCATGAAATGTTCAGTAGAAATGAATCAAAAACAGATTTTCTTAAATGGTTTCATGTCTTCGTGTTTTACAGCCTCAGAGATGAACATCTCTGTCTTTGGTCTCTGAGTCTCTTTAGCCCCAAATGAACATATGAAAATCTGTGCGCACACCCATTCCCACGCGAGGCTTGGCATTTATCAATTCAGACGTGAGCGAAGGATACAATCAAATCTCACGATGAAATTTGACATTATGAACGAAGGTTTGAGTCAGTGATTTGCGGTGCAGCACAGCAGACCCTGAAAACGATTATTAGATAAACCTCAACCTGCCATGTAAGCATAGGCAGCCAATACTCAATACTCAGAATTACCGGTAACCCATTTGAAAAAAAGCTGATTAAAATGGATTCCCAAAATGAATAAAATTAAATAAAGTTGCTTACTGATACCACTTGGAGTGCACACTGACACGGAAAATGACAGATAAACAGTCTGAGCCCACATATGGCAATTTTGATATTCAATAACTTTTTCAAATAAAATCACGAAGCCTTGCTGGTCCCTGACTTTTCCTGAAATTACTTATATTTTCATTAAAACTAGTTTTGAATATTTAACCTGTAGCCTAAAGAACAGAGGAGATAGGATTATTTCTACAGTTTCAGTCATTCTGAATGCAGGGGATTTAGCGCTACTCTATTTTTAGAATCCCTTTGTTCTGGATCAGATAATGTAGAATTAGCTATTCTGTAAAGGATGATATGCAGAGATGGATCCGTGCTGGATTTTAAAACATTCGGAACCTTGAGGGAATAAACATCTACATCATCTTCATGAAGTTCACTGAAACCCAAACAGCTAAAACCCACCACAAAGCTGGGCTGAGCTGCTGTGACTTCTGAATAGTTGATCACTTTCGGCTCCTGTCTCCCTTGGACGAAACCTCTGAAACACAAATAATTAAGGGCATAACATATAAATGACAATGGATTTCAGCCTCTGCATTAATCAAGGTCCGATCGTTCATTCGCTGGAATTGGTCAGATACAAACGTTTCATGAGTCGCACATGGATCCAATCATAAGATCATTTCTGCGATCAGATGTGAGCTCATTTCCACGTTCGTTTGATAAATTTCAGTCGCTTTCGGCTCCTGTCACCTTGGGCGAGGCCTCTGAAGCACGAATAGTTTAGGGCGTAACATGTAAATGACCATGAATTACAGACGCCGCATTTATCAAGGTCCGATCATACGCTGCCAGACACGAACGTTTCTTAAATCCCACATGGCTCCCATCGTAAAATCATTGCTGTGGTTAGATGTGCGTGTGGTGTGGGAGGTGTTCGTGTTGAAGGTGTGCAGGGGCAAGAGAGCAGGTTGTGTGGGTGGGCCCTGTCCCCCCTGGTGGCCGGTGCTCGGCAGGGATGGCGGCTGCTGATCTCGGCCTGTTGGGGCCGGTGCCACGAGTCTGTGGGGGCTCTGGCCTCCCTCTGCTGCCTTCCCGGGTGGGCATGTGGTCTCTCCGTGGTGGGGGGGATGGGGTCCGTAGTCCGGGGCGGCCGCCAATTGCCCAGGTTTGGGGGTTCTGCATGCTTGCCTCTGACCTTTATGCAGGCGCGGTGGACATGTGCATGTCCACTCTTCCTTAAACGTCTTCAGCGTGCTGCCAGTCACTGTGTTGTCATTTAGCTGTATCTACCAATGGATACTCCCAGCTAGTTTTCTTTGTGTGTGTTCTTACTGTTCTTACTGTTTTGGTATCGAGACATATTTTTTCTTTTCAGCTAGTCTTTTTTTTAATTTCTCTTGCTGTTGTTGTTGTTATTATTGTTGTTGTTATTATCATTTATAATAATAATGACGATGGTGGTTGTGATGGTAATAATAATAATAATAATATTATTGTTGTTATAAATTATTTACTTATTGATCTTTTACCTCATTGCAAAAGCATGGGATATCCTTGGTCGTGTGTGTGTATTTGCGTAGTGTGTTTGTAGTCCAGCTGGATTACTGGATGGATTGCATTGTTTTCTGTATGGTGGTTTGTTTGTTTTTTTTGTTTTTTTGTTTTTTTTTCGCTCTCCCCCCTACCCCCACTTCTCTTTTTTTCTCTGTTCTTTTTTTCTCTCTCTCTCTGTCCCCTCCGGTCAGGTCCAGCAATAAGGTGCGGATTCAAAATAAAAAACAAAAATAAAGTTTTTTTTCAAAAGTGACTTTATACATATAAAGCTCTACTTGACAAAGTAAATTTGCTCAGCACAAATCAGCAGCCAGACAATCATTCTGCTGCTACAATGACAAGACAAGACAGGTGTGAAAAGAAGAAAAAAAGAAAAAAGATACGCGCTTATTTCCACGTTTGTTTGATAAATGAGGGCTTTTGTCTGTGGTCTCTCAGTGTCTCTCTTTGGTCATTCTTTCAATGATCTCTCAGTCTTTGGTCTCTGTTTTTCTGTCTTTGGTCTCTTTGGAAAGACCTTTGGAATTTCCATCTTTGGTCTCTGTGTCTTTCAGCCTGTGGTCTCACTGTCTTTCTCACCTATTCATTTCATACCTCTGATGTCAGTGAATAGGTGAAGAGTCATCTCCACTCAGATTTTCCAGTCCTGGTAGTAAAATTGTCTGGAAAACATTCAGACTGTACTGGGATCATTATTGGAATTGTCTTCTATCCAGGTTGAGAGACCTGGAAGACCAGTTCCAGGGTCTGCAGACCTCGTCTTGTGTTGCAGTGCCAGCTTTAAAGTTCAAGGTAAACTTCAGCACTCACATGTTATTGGTTATTTGACTCAATAACACATCACTTGATCTGTGAGCTTAACTGAACAGGCATAGATTTAATTGTTTCGCATGTGGTTAAAATGTTTCTCAGTTTTTCTCCCTGATATAAATATTTTCTACAATGACCTTCCAGAGGAACTTTTTCATGTTTTTACCTCCATGTCTGCGCTGCAGGTAGAAAATTTCTTCTGCATGGGTTCGCCTCTGGCCGTGTTTTTGGCGCTGCGAGGGATTCGACCTGGAAACAACGGCGTGCAGGACCACATCCTGCCAACATCCATCTGCAAGCGTCTCTTCAACATTTTCCATCCTACAGACCCTGTGGTGAATGTCACGGTGGAGCATGCAGGACCAGTTGTCTTAGAGATGCTCTTTAACTCATGTTGTGTTTTTCTTTTGTCCAGGCCTACAGGCTGGAGCCTCTCATCCTGAAGCATTACAGTAACGTTGCTCCAGTTCAGATTGACTGGTAAGACCAGTTATTTTGTTTTATCATTATTTACATCATTATTGAATTGATCATAGCAACAGACTGTCGGATCAAAATGTCACATTAAAGTTGTATTTTTACCAGATACACACACACCTACATGCTGTTAAACAGAACCAACTGTGGAAGAATGAAGTGATTTCATCCATTCTGACTTCTTGAATTTTGATCCTAGAAATTAAAGAAATGAATGAAACTCCCAGCTGGATATGGGATGAACTGGTTCTCCCTTTATCTGGGAAGCTGGCAGGAAGTCCCAACTTTTTACTGGTACTGTTCGTAAACTACAGTTTAGTTGGATCCCAGCTTAGTTAGATTGCAGTTTAGTTAGATCCCAGTTCAGTTATATTCCAATCTAGTTAGATCCCAGATTTGTTAGATCCATTCATCCATCCATATGCTGCTTTTCTGGGGTCATGGGGGCCGCTGTCTAATGCTGCGCTTACACATAACAATTACACCACAGTGCAGATTACAAACTGAAAGTCTTTAGTAAATCTTCAGAGTTTTACTGGAATCCCCAGCGCACACCCGTTGTCTTGATCGATAGGTTTAAGGTGGTAATCTGCGGTAATCTGTTTCACATGAGTCATTTCCTAGTCTTGGGCTTGTGACAATATCAAACATGTTTGATATTATTTAGCCTACTCTTCATCAAATTTTCAGCCGATTTCCAGGCAAATTGATTGACTGAAAACTTTGTACTTTCAGACATTGTACATGACTATTTGATTCAATTAATATTTACTTAACTTTAATGCAAAGTGCTAGCAAACAATTGGATTGGAGATCAGTCAGCTCACGTGGCTTTTCTCTAAATAATAGTCTATATAATAGCTAATCCACATTGTAGGACACATACAGGTGGAGATGAGGTCCACGTTACACTTGAGTGAGTCTGTGCTGCAGTAGCGTGTGCATGTACGGAGGTGTGTGTAAGGTGTGCAGTTACTTGTGACACAGATGAGAGTCAAGGTTGGGTAGTAGACCACTACTCAATTATTCATTCATCATTTTTTATCTGTTTAATTTACTCGTTTTCATTTTTCCATTTATCCATCCTCACTGTGCTGCCATAACTCTGTGCTGTTTTTTTGTATAATGCACCAAAAGGCATCTTAGGATATCAGCATTAACTTTTACTATAGAGCTCCAGACGTCACGTGTCAACTCCCAGAGCTCTATAGCCTTCCTGCACGTCACACATCTACGAACCCAGGCCCCGACCTCACAAGGGCCGTTGGGTGCGTCTTGGTTCAGTTCTGCTCATCTATTTAGAAGTGACATTTATAAATGAGGCCCCAGATCAGTTCCTCCCAGTCACACGCTTCCACGTCTGTTAGATTTCAGTTTGTTTAGATCCCATATTAGTTAGACCCCATATCAGTTAAACCCCAAATCAGTTAGATCATAGTTTAACTAGATAATATTTAATTAAATCCCAACTCAGTTGGATCACAGTTCAGTTAGATGGCAATTCATATAGATTCAGCTCAGTTAGAACTGAATACACCAGTTAGTTAATTCAGTTCAGTTAGATCCCAGATTAGTTAGATCCTAGATGAGGGAAGAAATGAGGACTTCCTGTTTCAAGTGCAGAAAGGTGATGTTGGTGTGCTGTGCAGGTACAACACCACCAGCCCAACTCCGTACGGCCAGATCCGGCCCCTGCTGCTGAACCCCCTGAAGGAGACCAGTTTTGTCTCAGATTCGGAGAGCATCCTGAGCCCCTGCATCTCCCCGCCCCCAACTAGACGGCACTACGGAGAATCCATCACCAGCCTAGGCAAGGCCAGCATCATGGGTGAGCTCGCAGGGGGGGAGGCTGCTTTCACTGGGAAGATAATATGAGGTTTATGGTTACATGGTCGTATGTTTATGGTTAAGAACAAAGAACCTCAGAAACCAACAGATCAGCCATTTCAGTCAAAGCTTTCTTCAGTTTCTGTAGCTTATGTGATCAGAGAGCTGCCCCCACTGCTGATGCTGACACCAGATCAGCAGACTTGATCAAACAGGATATCTTCATTCCTACCAGGAAACTGAAGACTGACATCATCTTTCTGACAAGTAGCCACATGATTAGTTAAATCAAACCCACCTGAGGGTATAACCTAGCCCATGATCTTCAGTTGACTGTTTGCATGGTGGCGCTGCAGAAAAGTCCGGTTAGAGTTGAGTCATAAATAATATTGATAACTGTGGATATTCTACAAAGCAGTGTTAATTTTATCCAACCTCTGTCCGTCCGTCCATCCATCCATCCATCCATCCATCCATCCATCCATCCATCCATCCATCCATCCATC
>JAOXYM010000024.1:48490-59417 GCA_028567055.1 Leptatherina wallacei | reverse complement strand
CCCCCATACCATCACAGATGTGTAAGTTAGCCACGCCATGGGCACTAACACCCCCCGTACCATCACAGATGTGTAAGCTAGCCATGGGCACTAACACCCCCCATACCATCACAGATGTGTAAGTTAGCCATGGGCACCAACACAGTCTGGATGGTTCTTCTCCTCTTCGGCCCGGAGGACACGACGTCAGACCACAGAAAACTTTTCCACTCTGCATCAGTCCATCTTAGAGGAGCTCGGGCCCAGAGAAGCCGGCGTGGTTTCTGGGTGTTGTTGATAAATGGCTTCTGCTTTGCATCGTAGAGTTTTAACTTGCAGACGTAGCGACGAGCTGGATTTACTGATGGTGGTTGTCTGAAGTGTTCCTGAGCCCATGTGCTGAGATCCTTTACACATTGATGTGGGTTTTTGATGCAGTGCTGCCTGAGGGGTCGAAGGTCACGGGCATTCAGTGTTGCTGCTTACGTGCAGTGATTTCTCCAGATTCTCTGAGCCTTGTGATGATATTATGGACCGTAGATGATGAAATCCCTAAATTCCTGCAGTTGTACGTTGAGAAACGTTGTTCTTAAACTGGTCGACTATCTGCTGACGCAGTTGTTCAAAGTGGTGAACCTCGCCCCGTCCTTGCTGGTGAATGACCAGGTGGCCTCTATAAACCTACATGTACATAATGCCCCAAAACCCAGACACTTGCAGCTAGAATAGTCATTTACCACATTAACTATGTAGAGTGTATTTCTGATTAGTTTAAAGTTATCTTCATTGAAAAAAAGTGCTTTTCTTTTAAAAATAAGGAAATTTCTAAGTGACCCCAAACTTTTGAACGGTAGTGTGTGTGTGTATATTTATATAAATATATATACATATAAAACTAAATGAAGACAAGTGTCATGTCATATATATGACTGTGGCCACAAGTAGTTTGGCCCCCCCCCCCAGGACAGCTGTGGCTACATGTAGTCTGCCCCCCCCTTTGAGTGTTTAGAAAAGTGCTGTATAAATCTGATCCATGATTATAAATAACTAGAATCCACTATTAATGATCTTTACTTGACTTTAAACGTTTAGATGCACATGTACAACTGTTTAATGTGTATGTGGGTGTGATGTTGTAGGAGGATATATACTGTCTATAGTCTGAAACAGTGATGGGGGGGGGGGGGGAAGACAGCTTTCATAGTGAAAACTAGGGAGCAGTGAGGAAGGGAAGTATGTCGTTTTCTGTATTTTTTTTTACATGAATCTACATCATTTGGGTGTTTCTATCATTACTGGATGCATTGACTGTTTCGTGGCTTTATTATTCCCTCGTCTGGGCCACAGCTTCACAAATACCACAATGAGCTTTTACCAGGTGACCTAATGTGTTCCAAAAATCTCCATTTATTTAATAAATACATGTAAAATGGGCAACTGCAGGAGACGAACATGTCTAGCAGTAAATCACCCCTGAAATGGGATCAATGAGCAGTTCTGAGGCTGGGATGTAGCCCAACGACCCTTTAGCTGCAGAGATCCAACACATCACAACACTAATGGTGCGTTCAGACCAAACGCCACGTCGGCGTCGGGAGCGTCAGTTTACATGCAAAGTCTCTGGCCGACGCGCGTCAAGGCGGCGTTGAACCTTCTAGAGCCGCGTTCCTTCCGACGTGCATGATGCGCCCGAGTTGGAAAATCTGAACTATTGCCGCTCGACGCACAACCAATCAGAGCGACTCAGCGTCGTGACGTATAAGGAAAGGAAAGGGAAACTTCCGGGTCCTGCAGACGCTTCTCGGGCTTCAGGAACGTTTTTGATGCTGGACGTCAAGCGTCTGATTCACCAGCATCAAGCGTCCAACTTTGAGCAACAAGATCTTTTTCGACGCCGACATGACGTTTGGTCTGAACGCAGCATAACATCGCTAC
Organism: Leptatherina wallacei; assembly: GCA_028567055.1. NCBI lineage: Eukaryota > Metazoa > Chordata > Actinopteri > Atheriniformes > Atherinidae > Leptatherina > Leptatherina wallacei. The sequence continues at coordinate 57,503 of JAOXYM010000024.1, read as the reverse complement.
CTTGAGCTTTGAGCCACTCTTTTCATTCCATGTCTACCTTCATCTGGAAGGAGAAGGAAGTAATCATTTGTTTAAAGGAAAGAAATTTGGTGTAAAAACTGGATGAAATCTTAAAAAAACACAAACATTTTACATGTGCACTAGAAAACACCATAATGCCGACATGAAGGTGTTTCTGGACTCCACATAAGTGCACTTCCAAAACACGGCACTATTCGTTTACTGGGTTTCACCGTGCGACTGAAGTGAAGGTTCAACACTGGATTTTAAATAGAAAATCAGATGACGACTGAAGGCTGCAGAGCTTCCATGAGCTGAATCATAACGTGTCCAAACTTTAAAGCAAAGGAACTCCTGGATGGCAGAATTATCTTCAACAGAAAATGTTTAATAAGACTGCTGGTGGCAGTGAGGATTTAAACACAATAACCACATACGCAACATCTTCACGAGCTACACACGACAACACAGTCCATCTCAGTCCATCTGTCTCCTTGTCCCACAGGGATGATTAAGACACAAGCTGATGTCAGTTTAACATCATGTTAGATCGAATTAGTAGTGAATCAAAACATGCTTAAATTTTTACAGTATAAAAAGGAGAAACTGTAAAGGGGGGTGGGGGGAGGTGGCCAGTCTGCAGCAGATAGTTCCCCCTCAAGTCGAGGGAAAAACTTGTTATAAATCCAAGCTAGTCACATTTGTCCAGGACTACAGCAGGATGCATGTCCTGCAGCTGCTTCAACATGGGCCCCGCCACGCCTGACAAACCCGGCTCCAGGTTGATCTTCACTCTGCAAAGTGACTTCAGCTTCTGCCGGTTGCTGAACTTCACGCAGGTGCTTTTGGTGTTCGGGCTGGCCTGGATCTTCGTCTTTTCTGTCACGGGAACCGTCTTCATGAGATTGTGTTCGGATTTGTTTGACTGCTCCAGGAATTTTAGGAAGGACATTTCAAATCCCATCGGCTTAAAAGAGGCGAGCGGCGCGCTCTGCTCGGCCTCCTCCTGGGCTTCTGCAGATTCCTCCTTGTTGCTGTAAACCACATCAGTCTTTGTCGCATGCAGAATTTTCTTGCGTTTGGCTATTTTTTCAATGAACTTTCGCGGACGTCCTCGTTTTCTTTTGAGCACCACGGAGCCGTTGGAGCTTTCGTCGTTTGATAATTTACTGTCAAACAACGCGACGGGTATCCCTGCTGGAATCCTCCTGCGCAGGACAGGCTTTGAATCATCATACTCCCCCCCGTCTACAGCGGCAGGGGGCGGCATTTCGCTGTCCGACTGGTCGGAGGTATTGTCTGATTTGGAGTCATCGCTCCTGATGGAGTGACACTTCTGCCGGGCAAACTTCCTGCAGAATATGAAGTGACTCCTGTGCTGTTCCAGGTACTTCTCAGACAATCCGTGACCCGTGTAATGTTTAAGTATGCTACGCTCGGTTTTCATGACCAACTCACAACCCTTGATCATGCAGGGATATTGTAGAGGGAACTTCTTCGTGCACATCGCGGATGCTTCTAGTTTAGATTTCAAGGATGGCTTTCCATATTTAACCCAGTGGTTCTTGGACCGGCCCGCTCTCTTTGCATGGGTTCTCAGAAGAATCTTTTTGTTGTTCTCAATGTTTTCTTTCCCGTTAATCGTCTTGGCAATTTGGTAATGTAAAGTCTTTGACTTCTGTTTCATCCCATTCTCTTTCACCTGTTTATGTTTTAGGTTATGTTGGTAGAGGTCCTGATGTTTTTTCATGACATGTCTGAGCAGATTTGACTTTGTGGCGTAAGAACGGTCGCAGCCTTCAATTTCACACCTGAATGAGACATTTAATTGTTCTGGTTTGGTAAGGTTTAGATCTTTATGTTCTTCTTTGACATGACCTACATACCGCCTCAAAGCAGTGAAGGATGCTGTACATCCTTTGTGGCCACAAGTGAAGGTGCCAAGTTTAATGCCAGATAAGAGACTAGCAACCTTATCGAGAGTGAATTTATGTAGCTGGAAATAATGCTGGAAGAGGTTGGTAACTGCTTGGAAAACACAGCAGCAGTCTTTGACTTGGCACCTGAATTCAGAAACCTTAGGGAACTCTGCCTCTGGCTCTTCTTCATCACGGTCTGTTATTTCATCCAGTCCTTCGCTCTGGTCTTGCTCTTTGTTTACCTCCAATGCCAACAAAGCAGACTGGTGCACTGATCTGTAATGGAGGATTAGATTATGCTGGATGGTAAAGGCGGCCACGCAGCCTTGATGGACGCAGCGATATGGTCGGTAGGGACTAGTGGGGTCGCCTGATTTAGGTTTTTTCCCTTTTGTTTTAATGGTGATATCTATATTTGGTGTACCTACACCCTCTCTACTTAAAGACCCCTTTTCAGGAGTCAGCAAGCATTTAGCCTGAGGTGTGGCAGGCAAATCCTGGGTAACAGGAGCAGATACTTTAGGGGAAAACTGACTTGTTGCATGCTGATTGTGCACTCTAGCCATGTTTCTTTGTTGTTCCTGCGAGCACTGTTCTACTGGCATCCCTGCTGGTCCCGACAGAAAGTCTGTAGAGGTTTGAGCCTGCACTGGTGGAGTCATTTCCTGGTTGTACATGGGAACAGACTGCAAGGGATGAAGGACTGAGGGGCGATTGTCATCTCGAGATTTACGATTAATACAAGAGACAAGTGCCTCGCTTTTTACTGCATTTTGGAGCGGATACGGATTCTTTGCATTAGCAACACGTGAGCGGTTAGTTGGGGCTTTACCTACACTACCTGGCCACTTCTGAACAGAAGATGAAGCAGCGTTGGCCAGTTTGCGCTTCACATCTAGTTCTGAAATCTCTTCTGCTGAGAGTTTGTGTAACGACATATAGTGAGTGCGAAGGTTTGAGTTTCGAGTGAACGACTTGCCACATTTCTGACACTTGAAAGGAGCATACTGGCCGTACTTTTTCTTGACAACATTAACCATCTCGGGAGTGTAGTTGTGTGCTTTGGAGAGGTGTTTCCAAAGTGCGTCACTGGAGATGGAACTAAATGAACAGCACTCACAAGCGAACGGTTTGATGAAGATAGGTGAAATTAAACTAGTGGATTTCTCATTTGAAGGTGGCGTCCAGCTGTTCGTATTAGCACAGTTCTGTTTTACAGAAGCGGACTTCTGATCAAACATTTCTCTGACTAAGTTCAGCCTCTCAAACGCACACTGAATTTCTGTCATGCACTGTTGCTGGCAGTTTGATAACGGAGAGGGTTCAAGATCTGGATCACTTGTCAAAAAGCCTGTTGGGCTTGGTACCTTCTGCGGCATTGTGGCCGTCTCTCTGAAACACGTAAAACTTTGTGTGTTTAATAGTTGTTTGATTTCACCAGAGGATCCTGGGACAATCACAGAACTACCTTTACAGACTTGCCCATGAACAAACAAATCATCGTTTGCATCATGAGACAATCTATGAAATCCAGAATTATTGGAAGGACTATACACTGGGGCCAAAGACATGGGACTGGCTTTAGGGTCAGTGTTGCCTGGATGACACATGCTTCTGCGTTGAAAGTCACCAGCCAAAATCTGCTCACGCAACCGCCTTTTAATGTCCTGTTCAGTAGTCTTCCTTAGTGTCTCACTGTCCCTGCCACTTACTGCCTGACTAAGCTGTCTGTCAGGTTGCATCGATATCATTGAGTTTGAATCTCCACTAGGTGTCAGAACAGCCATTTCAGAGCGATACCGTTCACTGTGAAGTTCCCCACAAGTCATGGTGTTTCTGGGAGCATTACCCAGGATAGAAGTGGAAGGGTCTTCTGTGAGGATTTGTGAAAGAAGAGGCTCAGGGAATTCACTTCCAGGACATGTATTGATGCTTGGCTGAGGATAATGGGCTGTACTGTACGGGATATCTTCATGCTTCAGCTGAACATTTTCTGTATGCTGTATTACGGAGCCATGTAAGCGCTCACTAGCACCATAGGGAGCACAGGGGCTTTGAAACAACGGCTGGGGAAGAGATGCATGCACAAAAAGATCAGACATATTTGAGTCGGCCATAATTTGCTTGAGTATATCATCATTTGACTCACCATTCCCATATGCTGGGAGGTTATCTACTCGGTAGCTAGGCTTCTGGTACATAGCAGCACCGTTGTAAGGTAGCTGTGACTGGGAGGCACCAACAATTTTCTCTGAATTAAAGAGATCCAGGAACGACCTTGGCAAGTCTGCGTTTAGTTCTGACTCTTGATATGGTTTGCAAATTGTGCGCTTGGACAAATGGCCCCCAAGGGACCTAGGACTGTCAAACTGTCTGAAACACCTCCGACAAACAAATTTACCATCCTTAATGATTGCTGGACATTTGCTTCTGTGTTTTCGGGGTTGCTTCTGGTTTACAGGACTGTTTTCAGGAACATCAGGGCCATTTTGTGGCTGGTTGTTTTCAGTTTTGTGGCTTACGCTACCCAGAGGGGAGTAATGGGATCGTTCATGACTTTCTGTTGCCTTGATTTTCTCTGGTGTCATCGAACCAGAGACAAAATTGTTCTGCATCTGCGATGCACACGGTGTAAGAGCTTGTGCTTGTTGGGACATTTCCTTTGTATGATTTATGTTTGAAGTAATAATGGACTGCGTTCTACTCTTCATTAGGTGTGGCTGCAAGGATTCTGGTCTGCTCATCACTGATCCCATCATAGAGCAAGATGAAACTGGAGCACCACTACTAGAATCAACTAGTGGCATCCCTTGCAGATTAGACGGAAAGACTTGGGAAGGGTCAGAGTTAGGAATTTGTTTGCTTCCGTCCACAGTGTGCCAATTTTGACTGGCTGTAAATTGGGATGGTGCAGTTACTGGATTTCTGTCAGTGCCTAACTGAGAGAGAACAATAGGGTTCAAAACATTTCCCATTAGCAATGAACTATTTTGGCTGTGGGCAAGTGAGGAAAGTGATTGTTGGGCAGCATAGTTTGAGCTGGTCCCCCTGTTAGCATAAGGAGGTGACTGGATAACATTCTGCCTCTGAACTCCATGAACAGGTATGCTATGGGCCTGCTGATTCGGAAGTGGGGGGACTGAACTCAAACACCCAACAGATGATGGACTCCGTACTGGAACAAAGGTTGTCTTGATTTTAGTTCGGGTAATTTTCCATTCCTCGTAGAAATCTGGGTGGACTGTCTTCATGTGCTTGGCAACACTTCTGTAGGAGCTATAGTGTCTTGTGCATGTTCCAAACGCACAGTGAAATCTCTCCCTCTGTCCCGGAGGAGGTCCTGTACTATCTGAGGGTGATACAGGGTTTACTGGTTTGTTTCCGGTTAGTTGCTGTGGGCTTACGGTTGGTGGGAGTGGTTGTGACATTGCCGGCTCTCTAGAAATGTGCGACAGTGGTACTGGTAGTAAGTCATTAATAGACATTTGCCCTTGCTGTGCTGGTAATGGTAAGTCACAGTCAGAGATGTACCGAGCTGCGTCTGCATTCATGCCCGGGAACATTTTTGGCTTGCTCTGCAAAAGATTTCCAAGGCTGGCTTCAAACGGAGGCACTGGAGGATTATGAGGTATTCTATAATCTCCAAAATGATCACTTGGTATGTTTGGTTCAAGTAAGTGGGAATGTACGGTTTTAATGACAGAACTAATGACACTTCCTGCCTGGCTGGTTGAAAAAGCCGTACTTTGAGGTTCGGTTTTCACTCTGCATTGTCCCAATGTTTCAACAGCCTCTTGAGTGGATCTCAGCAAACTGTCAGACACTGGAAGCTTTCCAGGATTTGGATTACAAGCACTTTCCCTGCTTACGTCTTCTCGGGAAGGCTCTTGTTTAAGCAGTTTTTTACTGGAAAGTATTTGTTCAACCAGTGATGGACCAGGTTGTTCAGAAGCTGGACTTTCTTCATTAAGGGCAGCATGTTTTTCCTGGTGTAAATCCAGCTGCTGTTGCGAGTGGAATACCTTCCCACAGTCCACAGCTTTACAGGTGAAGGTTTTATAATGCTGTGCCTCATGGTCATACAGCTTGAAGGCAGCATTGAAAATCTTTCCACAGTTTGGAAACATGCATCTAGCCTTGAATAGTGTGTGTGCTTTCCTGTGTATGAGGAGTTCAGTGTTTGACAGGAAACTGGCCTTGCAGTTCAGCTGTATACAGATGTAAGGCTTTGCACCACAGTGGACCTGCAAATGATCATTCAGATGGGTGACACTAACAAAGTGGCGGCGACAGTACTGACAAACAACCTTTTTGCTTCTCATTTCAAGGAAAGTCTTTGCTTCCTCGTCGTCTCCGTGACCTTTGACATGTGCAATAAGATTTTTGAAGAACTTGAAGCTCCTCCTGCATGTTCCAACAGGGCACATGTTCTCCTCACACATCTCCGAGCCGCCTCTGATCACTTTCGCCCGGCCATTTTGAATTAAACCCTCATTACGCCTCAAAGAATTGCCGTTTTTGTGAGGACCATTCTGTGTTTTGATCTTCAGTGCTGCGATGGCCGGGGCAGCCATTTGAGGATTAGCCAGATTTTTGTTTGTTTTCATTGCTGCCAACCTTTCCTCACAAGACTGCTTAACATGTGATGTTACATGGGGAATCAGAACATCTTTTGAGGTGAAGGTCTGAGCACATATTGGGCATGTATACGTTCCACTGCTGAGATGAGTCTGAGCATGACGGACAATCCTGTGACCGAGAAACTCTTTGTCACAGAGCACACAGTACTGCATGTAGGCCTGCCAGTTTCTGAAGCGGGCCGATATAAAGCCCTTTTCCCTTAGTTTCTTCATTTCTCTGTTTTTCTGCTTCTTGTCCGAGATATCCTGAAGTTCATATGTGCCGCTGACAATGTGGTCCGGGACATTATTTAAATCCTTCAGACTCATGTAGTCTTCCTCTTCCTCTGGGTTCTCAGTATCATTCAGTGAGTCAATAGATGACACTATTGAGGCCTCTTCACCCATCAGCTCCAGGCAATGACGTTTCAGTGTTTTCCAATCCCAGAACTCCGGGTCAAAGGGCCACTGGGTTTTCAAAACTAAAAGGAGCTCACAACGTAGTGAGTTGGGTAAACGCATATTCACCTCTTCTAGTTTTTGATCTGGTTCATTGTAAAGAGTCTCCACAGCATAGTATGCATCCACTGTGGGCTCGAGGAGGAACTCCGTCAGCTGACAGGCTCGCTTCACTTCCAGGTCAGTTGGAAGCAAACAGGAAATGGTTTTATAGACTGTGGATTTGGTTTTTCCATCATCCGATTCTAGCTGTAGAGCCCTTATGCACATTTCGATGCACACTGGCAGGCCAACCTGGTCAATCTATGAAAACAAGAAAGGATGCAGAGTCATTTAAACCTTCCAACAACACTGAAACTTATCCTGAAACTCATTGTGAGGCTCTTTCTCTTTAAAAAATTATCTTCAATTTGAAAAAGTCAAACGATTGATGAACACAACAGATTATCAATAAATGTCTGGCAAAACAAAACTGTTGCTATGGATACAAAACATCCATGAAGCACTGAGTATTTGATTCTTTATGCAATGATGGGCTTTTCCAGTAATACATGAATTTCTCCTATTCCTTGGGATTATGCCAACTACTGACCTCTGACTGGATGACCTTGATGAGGAACAGGATGTGGTACACAGACTTGGACAGCAGAGACATTTGACGGCATCGGTCTAGGAAGGCTTGGTCTGACGGCTCCAGTCGCTTCAGCAGTTTGCTCCAGAACAGCGTCAGCTCCCTGTTTTACAGAAAGAAAAAGCTCCTGGTACAATTCCTTGTAACACTCACACATGTTCTACTTCAACTTCACGAATCAGGCCCTCTTTTTTTTAAATTAACTTTTAACCCTGAGATGCTTAGTGTCGTTAATTTTATTTATTTTTTACATTTATTAATTTACATTTATGTCTTTTTCTTTGACAGTTTTTTCCTCAAGTCATGGCGGTAATTAGTGGAAAGTCCTTGGCTAACTTCACCGAGGTATTAGTTAGGGATGCAACGGTCCTCGGTAAAATACCGGCCCGTTGGGTACGCGGTGCACAGGACAATCCGCCCTCTCGTCCCGCGGGTTTTCGGCTCTGCAATAGATTTTGTGTTGCCACTTTATTTACAGCTTCCAGGCTACAGGCCAGTGTGTGTGCGCGCCTCTCTTTGTGAAAGTTTCCTTCACGTTGAAGTTGTACAAAATAAAACAGGATATGTTGGTTGGGCCGTCTTTTGTTAAGTACTTGTTCAGGTTAGTTTCCTCTTTGACCGATATGTACGAGTTTATCAAGTGGCACGATGAAAACAGATGTTGTTCTGCATTAAATGTGATCTGTGATGCTAAATGCATCGCTCAGAATAATGCTTTAGCTCATCTCAGCCTCAGACAGTCTATTAGCTGTGAAGTGTAAGTGTTGGTTGAGGTTACCAGACTGACTTTGCTATTTATGAATGAAGTGTTCTACTTCCTGTTGAATCTGTCAGGTCCCGGCTGATATCAGATGGATCTAATTCTGAGTGTCAGCATAGGTTTTTGTTGTTTTTTTAATGGAGGAAAATACTGTTTTGGCTATTGTGTAATCTGCTTTGGTATCAGCCAAATATTTCATTTCTAAACATGAAATTGTAAAACAAACAAACAAATGAATCATGTCTGTGATGCTTGTAATGTTTCCAAAAACCAAAACCTACGACAGAGAATACATTTTATCATTTCAGCCATTTTTATATTAGTGAAAAAAATTTGTGTTTAACTTTAACACTATTCTTTTTATGTAAAAAGCCTTTAGAATCTGAACTTTTTAATCCTGGTTACCATGGCGACCGCCTCAGGTGTCGGATGATGAGGCTACAATGATGTAAAATGAATGAATAGTTAATTTATAACTAACAATAACATCCAGATCAACAGGGACCAACATCTCATCCCATCATCATTCTCTCCAGTCTTAGAACCTTCCAGATGTTTCTGCTGCTATCTCCCTCCTCTCCTCACTAAACCACCTCCAGCTCAGCTTCTTGGCTTCATTCCAGCC
>JAOXYM010000024.1:6978-20096 GCA_028567055.1 Leptatherina wallacei | reverse complement strand
TCCCTTCACTCTTAGCTACTAGTAGCATAAACAGCAAAAGTAGTCATTCAAAAACACTGTCCAAACATTGGAGGAGCAACCTGGCGAGAATCGGGTAGAGATGCTATTCGCTTTGGGGCAGTTGCGTAACATCTCACTTGCCTCTCTCTCCACGGAATGCCAGGATAGTGTTTGTAAACAGAATGGCCATGTGTGTGTGCTCACGTGGAGGAAGCTTTTGAGTTGCTGCCCTCGCTGTCTCACCCATGAAGTAAACCCTGACATTGATACAGGCTCTTAGGGCCGGCAACACTCCCTCCAGCACTGTGCCACTCTCACCCATAATTATGCCTCGGCTCGGCTAACAACGCACAGTTTTATAGTAGAAGAAGGCCACAAGCCGCATTTAGAAGTCATAGTATATGCCATGAGGGGTGGCAATTAAAGATACTACTTTTGTATCTAAGACTCATAAAATTATTATTACTGGTTTACAATACCAGCTGATCAACTAACCTGTCCCAAGCCAAGATTACAAACAGTTTCTTTAGCAACGTAAGGCCTCCACAGGTGCAGGCGCCCAGATTCTTTTTGGAATCTGGATGTACTTTGGTAACAATTTTTATACCTAACATATTTTACTGATTTGGTTTTTATTAAAACCCATTTTTATAAAGCAAAGACACTCTTGAACCCACAGTACAGAGATGGAGAAATGTTTTCTATCTTAAAGAACATTTTGGTACATTCAGTAGGCTTCAGATCTGAACAATGCCTAAAGCAAGCATAAAAGTCCCATTAATGGCTACACTAATGCAAATGTTGCATAAAAAAAACACACAATGACTCTCAGTTTAACCTTTCTATCAAAAATTTACAGAGACGCGTGAGGCCTAAACAGTCAGTTTTAGGCAACTATAAAAATATGGTGTATAGCGGTTCACTGTTAATGGTGCAATCTGTGCAAATGTGTAAAAATGTAGGCAAACAATATTCTAATACCATTGCAGGGACAATAGATTGTGGTTTGCAGCTTCTCTCTTGTTCTCCACAGGAAAACAACCCCCAATAGCACGCAACAGAGAAATCAATATTTGTAAAAATCAATACAACTCTCAGTATCTCGCCATTTTGTCTAAGAAAGCAGTTGGGCCATGACCAGCATGAAGGTTGTGCAGTGTAAAATGTCTAACCTGTATATCCTTGTTTTTATGTCCTTTGTGCAATAGCCCCTGGGTGGAAAAATGATACGTGGGCTGGACAGAGCAAGGTCAGAGGTGAGGGCTTGGGTACGGGCTTGGGCATTGTAAGTGGACAGCATTGTTGTTTAACGCTATGGCAACTGGACATTTATCCCAAAGGTGATATTGTCTTTGCCCTGGGACTGACTTAAAGGGGGCTTACGGCCATGACGAAGGAGCAATCCAACCGCGTGGCTTTATCTGTAGGTGTGGAGAGATGAGAGAAGCTATGCGCTTGTGATTGATCTATATAGCCCTTCCCCCACTCAGCCCCCCTGTAGCCCTATTAATGCTTTGGTGCCTTTTCAAGTTACTACTGCTATAAGAGCAGATGTGTAGACACCAAAGAACATAGCTCTTACACTTAAAATACTCAGAATCTGAGTTTTTCATTTTAGATCAGGAGTAGCATTGAAATATCCTGCCAACAGAGGAGCTAAAAACTAAGGGATATACAAACTACATAACTACACAATTATTATTACAAAAATGTTCTTCGCAAGCAGTGTTCTGGGTTTGAGTCAGTCCATCCGAACAATGTGGTGGATGTAGTTTTTCATATGACTATTTCATGAAACATTATCTGCTATATCTCAATATTGCTGCGGTTTAATAGGATTGACATACATATATACATACGCACGTGTGTTCACATGCAGACCCATGGATCACCTGATCTCATGCAGTCAACACCACACTTGATGACGATAGAGAGCTCCCTAGCATGAGCACTCATGTTGACACTCCACTGTCAATGACCATGTTTGCCATATCAAAACACAGTTATGCCATTGCATCAGTTTTTTTTAATACCACAAACATTGAAGGTTTAGTGAAAACTCATTGTTACTAAAATAGAATTCAATCCCGCTAAAAGCAGAGTTGCTTCTTTTTCCTTTTTTTTTTTAGCATAATGTAAGGGAGCCCCGTGGTCTGCAGGGGTAACCACAGAAAAAACAAAAGCTTGATTCAGGAGAACAGGAACATTGACTTAAGTTCTTCGTTCCCTTCTTAACTTTGAAACCTCTTTTATTCATCCTCCTCCAGTATTAAAAAGACAAAAAAAATCTCCTTTAGCTGATGGTTTCTGACCATGTATAATTGTAGAGCTCCATGCTGTTAAGTTGCAATGCCCAATTAAACATAAGTCAGTACTCTCCACCTTCAAGACTTGCTTTTACTTTACATTGTGACCTGAGGCCATGCTGTTGCTACATTATCAATGCAATCAGTGGAATACACAAATCCCAATATGCAGACTCCAAGAGAGATCTGTTCTATTCTACTAGCCCATTCAGATGTTAAACTTACTGTAGCCTTTAGTGGATTTTGGAAAAGAAAACAACAAACAAGGAGATGGTTATTTGCTAATTGAGATGAGGTTTTACAACGTATTTTAATTTGCATGTTACTGTCATTTAAATGTCAGAATATCTACAAGACCATCTCACTGCTAACGTAACAGCTAATTATTAAACTTTTTCTTCAAATAAAAGATTACTCAACTGAAAGTTTCAATCAGATTCCAGTTTTTATTGTCAATAACTGTTTCCAAAAGAGCACACCAGCATAAAGGTTCTGTCATTCGTCTGCTTTAAATGCAACAAATATATTTTTCTTCGTCAAAATACAATTAGTTTAATTTAAGCCAAATTGTATGAGGAAAACGGTATTAGCTGTTGTTCTGTAGCAACAACTTCTGTTTATCTTCCAGGTTTTTAGCATTTGTTGTTTGTTTTTTTGTTTGTTTTAAAAAGAAGGAAGAAAGAAGAAAAGTCTGTTGCAAAATTAACATTCTTGTTCCCCTCAGTTAATGGTGCGGACGGATAGAGTTTCATTTCCCTCTGAGCTCTCTGACCTTGCATGTCTTCCTGACGCTTTGCCACACAATTCTCATCTCTTTTGCTTCTCCTTGGGATTTGCCTTTGTGTCTATGTGTCATTCAGTGGAGAAAGCAATGAAAGCTGATTCATGGAGCTGCACAAAGCCAGAAGCTATTCCTGCTCTGCTGCCATACAGACACTACGCACTCAGTGATAGACATGTCCAAGTTGGACTTTTACTCTGCCACATAAAATCCCACTGAACAACAAGAACAAGCACAGACAACACAATGGATAAGAAAACAGGAGGCTACAGAGGGTCTGAATCTGCATCTGATTACATTTATTATTAAGAGATATATCTTTGTTCTGTAATAGCTTCACATAAATGTTAAAAATGTGTATCATCGTACAAAACTTACTCATACAATAGCACATATAGCCTATACCACACACCCAAACACATATTTAAGATGAGCCTGTTAACAAAGGAAGGTTGAAATGTTAAGGGAGAGCATCGTACAGGCATTTAAATTATGCCTCCAGAAAAACTCCAGAACAAGCAGTGTTAGTACACCGTTTAAAAGAGAAATGCATTCAAAAGCAGCAAAAATGTGGAGTGAGTACAGGACACACAATAAGACACAGGCAGTGTCAGCTGGTCTAAGAAAAGAAAGAAAGAAAATCGTCAGCCATGTTGGAGTAGCTTTATCTAATATCCCCTCCTTATTATGTTGGCTCTTGCTTTTTACGGTGGGGGATATCTGCTGTGCCTCACCTGACACACACATACACAGACACACACACAGAAAAGACCAAAAATACACTCAAGGTTAGAGGGGTAAAGGGTCAACAGAGGATTAATATACTGAGCAAATTCTCACCTTCTTTCTATGTCCCTCCACTTTGTAGAAATTCCAACAAACCGTCTGGATCTTCTCTTTAACAAATCCTAAAGGGCAGCCATCTTGCCTCCTTCTGTTCTATGAAACAGTCTATCCTCCACATCAATATTCATGGAAACCAGTCTGACGTTGGCTCTCATCATCAGGAGAAGCCCGGGTGTCGCTGTTTTGCCGGCCTGAGAAGAACACTCATATGTGACTCTGGTATAAGGCAGCAGAGGCGCACAAATTGAAAAAAGATGAAGTTACAGCTTAGAAGGAAAAGCCTTGCTTTGGTGACAAACTCAAATAATCACGAAATCACTTTCCTGCTGAGTCCTTCTCACACAAAGAGACAGGTTTTTCTTTCCCCCCTCAGCTCCCTCTTTTTTTCTTCTTCCCTCAGCCGTACACAATAGTGAACACTATGATGGCTACCCTCAAGCACTGGAGTGGATTTTTGTGAACAAGGCAGGACTCCACCCCCAATGCACTTTTTGTTGAATATTGCACTGGTCTCAACTCTGTGACTAAGCCAGAGTAGAAGCTGCCTCCACCCCCTTCCTTTTCTCAGACAGGAAGCCAAGTGACTCAGGTTTTTCCCTCCCTTTTCTCATAGTCTATCTTGACTTGTTTTTTTCTTCTTCTTCTTTTTTTTAGTCAGAGGTTACAGAACTTCCCCTTTGGTGTAATAGTGCCTCTTTTTGAGAGCATTACAGCAGCCATCACATGCAGTCAGTTTGGAGTAATTTCCAACGGCCGCTTCTTATTTTGGCTCTCCTTGGCTGGCTGGCTGGCTGGCTGGTTGGTTGGCTCATTTTTAGTGTGGTGTAAGACAACTCTGCAGCTTGTGTACAGGGAGCATACTTCTCTATATGCCTCTGCCAGAACCCACCTCCTGTTGACACTGGCCACGTGGGCTTGAAAGAGATAGAGAAAGCAGTGTGAGAGAGAAAAGTGCTAAAAGGGATTCAAATGACAAATTCTGCCCTGGATAGCTGCTGCAATAACATAATTAAAAATGTGTTATAATGGGCAAATTTTAAAAGTTCAGCTATTAGATTTGGTTTGTCTGTATGTAGGTCTTATGCAGAACTGCAAGTCTAGGGTTCTGCTTGCCACATGTGTTGTTTTTCTTTTTTGTTGACCTATGACATTGAAAGGTCACATACATAATCTGAACATGTGGTCATAGCTATAACCAAAGTGCTCCATAGTCAGTTGCACTTTACACTTGTATTTACTATAATTCTTCCATTACGAACAGGTGGGTCTTCTTTTGATATAATCTGCTTTAAGCTATGTTCCAAGTTTAAAAGGAGACCCACCTCTTTCCCACCAGCCCCTGCTTTGCTGCAGTGACATTTGTTGACTCAATACTTTCAGGCTCAGTGCAGAAAAGGAGATTTGTTTTTACACATAATGGGGGAGGGGAAGAGGCAGAGAGGAAGGAGGAGTCACTCTCAACTGCTAGACAGATCCTGCAGAAACAGATTAGACTCTTTTACATTGTATATATAACTTAAATGTGTTTGACGTATGTCTGTATAAAAATCGTTAGATTACTGCAGTTGGGATGCAGTCATATTAGGTTCTTTTAGGTCAACTTTTGCTAAAAAAAAAATCTGCAAAAAGTCTGTCACAGAAATAATATAAAAGATGCGATTGCCAGTAAAGGTGGATATGTAAGGCAAAACAGACCGGTAGCCTTTTGTACTTTAGCTTTTCTTGTGTTTTTCTAATTTGCATTGAGTCAGCAAGTGATGTGAACTGCAGCTAGCACCACCTAATGATTAGAGAGCTAAGTTTAAGTCCCAGGATGAGTTGTGAACATCTAAAGAGTTCATGAAAGAAGTGCTGCATTTCCCCTGTTTTGAAATGTCAGTGGAAATGCCCCAAGCCAGGCAGTAAACCTGCCACCACCGTCACCCCATGAAGTGTACCTCTAATCAGTGCAGTAGGGCTTTTAGTACCGCTTTGGCTTGGTAAGTTTCCTCCATCTCCATGCTCCCTTAGGCCGCTGCTTAAAATAAGAAAGAGAGCTTGATGAATATATTTTGTCCATTTAAAATGGATATACTGGATGTCAGTATGTTCAATTGGTTATTTAACTTTCATTGTTTTGTTGAATTAAGGTTGATAAATTTCGTATATTGGTTCAGTTTTCTCTTTGATTCTGCTATTTTCACTGACAGCAAGAAGCAAACAACAATACACTACCTTCCCAGCAGACTGTAGGCAGATAAAGTTAACAGATATAATCCATAATGATGCGGTCAAGCAGTTCAGAAAAACACAGTCACTTTGGCAAAACCAAGGCGTGGATGTTAACCTTAATAGGAGGAGTGAGTTTTGCCCATTGCAGAAACACACCATGCCTCATTTATGTGATTGTTTTTAACTCAGCTTTGCCGCTGACTCCTGTGGACAAACTTTTTGCAGACCCCTTCAGTAACTTTTTTTTTCAGTTATAATGATAATAATGTATTAGATTTATATATGCTTTTCTGTTGAGAGCACCCAAAGTGCTTTATAGTGAATTCATTATTCATTCACTCCACATTCATACTTGGTGGTCGTAAGCTACATGTGTAGATACAGCTGCTCTGGGGCAGACTGACAGAAACGTGGCAGCCAATCAGCGCCAACAGCCACTCCGTCCACCACCGAAAATTCATACGCCAGTGATGTTGACACTGGAGGCAAGGAGGTTGAAGAGTCTTGCCCAAGGACCCAACGATAAATTGACTGGGATGAGCAGGATTCTATCCACCTCCCCACCTGAGCTGCAAAAATTGTAGGCCGGTAGAGAATGTTTCCTCTGGAATATTTTTTAATCTTTAGATAAAATCACATGTAGATGACACATCAATTAGGCTGACATATTTCAACTGAAATAGGTTAAAGCATATTGATAATGACCTAATTTCCTGTGTGTTCACACCACAATCAGTTTTTAGGGTTTTTTTTAAATTGAGACTTTACAAGAATTATTCTGAAAATAATTTTTGCTCAATTGGAAAAAAAAAATTAAAAAATAGCGTGGATTTTTCTTTAATCCCAAAATGAAAAAAAATCCAATCATGTGAAAATTCACTTGATGGGGCGCTTAAACTTAACTTACTCCAAAAAAATCCAGCGGCACATTAAAAACTGGTAAAACGGTTGAAAATTTACATTAATAAATGAGTGTGCAACTTTAACCCGTAACTGGTACTTCAAACTAGCTGATTTACCCTGTGGAGCTCATATCAACAAGTGTCAGATAGTTCCTTCAAAAATGAGTGGAGACCAAAAATAGATCAACTAAAAGTAATGAAGATGATCCATAACTGCTGTGCTGTGGTTTTCGGCAACTCTTTACTAACAACATCACTATCCAATGATGTGGTATGTGTCCAATGATATGTGGGTTCTGTGTTAAGTCACCCTAAAGCAAGCAGAAAATCTGCAGGTTTCACTTCACAAGAATAACACTCCTGTAATGTAGTTTGCGTACCTATTAATGCTTTTTGCTATGTGTATCGTCAGCAGTCAGGCAGGAGAGCTCCTTGCTGAGCTGCTGCTTTGACAGCTACTGTAACTTGTAAATCATGGATTATCTCATCATTACTCTCAGCTTGTCACATTTCAAAGGACTGGAGGCATGTGTCGTCACCTCATCTGTAAACACAGAGCAGTGACCTCAGGCTGACCCAGGGCAATCAAAATTTAGGCACACTTGTCACTTGACTGCTTTCACACCTAAAATGCCTTAATGACGGATCTCAACTGTTTTCACACTTTAAGTTTTTCTTGGTCCAAATAAGATGTTTGTATCTGGTTTGAGCTCTTCGACTGATTTAAAATATTTTTATTTATTTATAGTGATTTATAGTGATCTCTTTGAATGTTTATTTTTGCATTTAAGTGTGAGGCTACGATGTATGCACAAATGCAGTTGATGAAACTGGTATGTATTATCAACATTTTTATTAAACCAAAATAAGTTTAATTAATCTTTGTATCACAAATAAATTGAAAAATATATTAAATTCAGATATAAACTGCTTTTCAAATTGTATCCATATAATACAAACATGACATCTCTTTTAAAAGTTTATATCTATTTTTAATGAGGTAAAGACTCAAATCACTGGAGATACATTTGTGATGTATCCATTGATTTACAACTGTCACAACAACTTTAGTCACAACGTGGGAGGACATTTGAGGCTGGAATGAGAGCTACCAGGGCTCATCATGAAGCTGAGAAAAGCAGCACTTCTTACAATCACTTGTGGTATTGCACACATCTTACCTTGGGCAATCTAAACACGAAAGTCTTTTTGTTAGGTAATAGCTATAGATCCTTCTCCTTAGCCAATACACAAAATGAGTGACCACAGGACCCCCTCCCCCCCACCACCACCACCACCACGCCACACCACTCCTTAACAAGATGTCATTCACCAATGCCCCTCCTTCTGTAGTTATCTTAAGAGACAAGGGAGAGTCGTTAGTGTGGGTCTCACATAGCCTAATTGTTTAAGTCCCAGCAGGGGTTTAGCTGCAGGGTGGTGAAAACGGGGGCTACAGAAACAGGGAGACTATCTGGAAAGCCATTACTTTGTTAGTCCTTGTTCAAAAAACCATCAAATGGGAGCTTTTCTATGCCATTGTACCCTGCCACTGTACTCTCTTGCACATTTTTTATTTACAAGAGTTTTGTCTTACTTCATAATACTTTTATGTATAATGTGTGTGTGCTTGTCTGAGCCATGTACAAAGATTGACAGCGAGTTCCTCCCTGAGCACAGCAGGGTTGACAAGGCCAATCATGGTCCACGGCTGCTCCCATGAAGACCTTAACTGCTTGTAAGACTTTAAGAAATGGTTCCAACGTTCATGTTTTAGATGCCTCCATCCTCCCTTTACACGGTTCCCAGTTGAAGCATCTGCAAACATGCCATGGCTGCTATTATGAGCAGACAACTGTTATCCTCCATCTCATCTATGCCTACATCCATTTATCCCAGAGAGGGAATCATCAAGGCAAGGCAGGTTTGTTCGTACAGCCCATTTCATGTACAAGATGATTCAAAGTGCTTTACATACAACAATAAAGGATTACAGCAGTGTGCATCATCTGAGCCTTTCTGGTTTGTTTATCCACTTTGCTTCCAACATTATTCTTAAACCTAACAAGGATGATGATTCAAAACTCTGTGATTATCCAAAGATTTAAATAAATGTACAATGTCCAAATACTTCTATAAAATATGTAAATGGACATGTATTGTAGATGAAAGAGTCTATGTTCATGTTCTGTCACAGAAATTTTAATAAACTCTTCTAAATATGAGGGTTTTTTGTTTGTTTGTTTTAGCAATAAAGTTGGTGTAATACTGCATTAAGTTTATGAAGCATTCCCTCTGAAACAAGGAATGACTATGAACTACATGTTTTGGTGTTGGGCATGGAGCAGAGCATGACCCCTGCTGGTGGAGCGTGATGACCTACAATGGAGCCATCTTCTAGTGACTTTACCTTGAACAGACTTGCAGTTTCTTTAATTTAGAGTCATGGAGAAGCATGCAGTATTGATATCTGCTTGCTAATTGTTAAAGTAGTTATAAAGAAGTAATAATGAAATTCTCTTAAGAGTTTTGGTTAAATTGTTGTGCTTGTAAACTTTGAGTTCTTCTCAACTTCCCACACTGTGAGCTATGTCTTTGGACTGAGTAGATACTTTTTGTGTGGTATTACCTATTACAAGTCAAAGGAAGCTCACAAACAGCTTTGTGGTGTTTCAGTGCATGTTCTGCTTATTCACATTCCTTGCTTTCATCAGCCATTATATTGAGTATATTGTTTTACTTTATATCTAATATTTATTTTAAAAAAATTATATTTGAACTGAAATGTTAATTACGGTAATGTGCATTTTCCCCTTTGAATAAACTGAAAAAATAAAGAATAAACTTGAAGTAACCATCTGACGAAGCCACTGCATAATCCTTAAATTCTTCTTCCTGAGCCAATTCTTGGTGAAATTTGCAGGTGTATTTAAGTTATTGGAACGTCTGAGTTTAATTTAATGGCAGATGCCTTCATGTCATCTTCAAACACTTTTTGATATGATGTAGAATTCATCAAGCTGTCCAGTCCCCGACAAACTCAAACAATACCCAAAAAATCTTACCACTAGAATTCACAGTCTCATGTATATCATGTTATTCTTCTGAAAATATGTTTTCTGTCTGCCTAAATCCCAACAAATTTGGTGATTCCAAAAAGTCTGGATGTGGATGTATAAACTGATTATTCAGAAAGGATGAATATGAAGTGACGATCTAGTTCACACATACTGAGCCTGTTGTGGTAGTCTGGAAGGGAAAAATTAAGTTAGAAAGAATTTCACATAAAAACGAACCACCACATAAACAGCTTAAATTCCTCATTGTTATAAACGTCTAGTATCAATATTTCTTGTTTATCTTTCAGTCTTTTTAAAAAAAAAAATTTTTAAGTGGGTCTGAGACTTTCCAGAATCATTGACTATGGCGGTGGCTTTTTTCAATCATGGCAAAAACTGAGATCCATAAAAGAGGAATATTCTTATAAATCAGGGATCTGCGCAGACCCTTTTGCACTTGGACTTTGTCACTTCAGGTGAGTTGAGCATTCCATGAGACGAATACTGTTTTAGTACAACAACTCCGCTACAGCCGAGTCGTTTATTTCTAAAGTTATCAACAGGCTTTTCCTTGTGTTTAGTGTTTGGTGTTGTAATCATTTGGGTTCATACTGTCAGATGCTGATATTTTGAGACATAGGACACTGATCTCTCTTCATTTTCCACCATTGACCATTACCATTACTTGGTCAAGCTTAGGGCAAGAAATGCCTCATCATCTTTTCTTGCCTTTATTTTGGTAGTTAAAATCTCTGTTGATTCATCATCGTTTGCCCATTGGTACTTTCAGAAATTTGTCCATGTTTACCAACAGTGCAAAAACTGTAAGTTTTGTTTAGCCTTTCCATAACCCCTAGTTCTCTAAACTCATCAGAGGTTGGGATGTATTCCTATTCTTCAAACATGATTACTATCACAACAAAACAATCAATTACAATTAAGATTAAACCATGATACTGCTATAAAGCATCCATTAAGTATTCACACAGAGTGTCATCACATGACATTGTTTGTTATAGAATTTAAATTAACACACTATTTTATGTTTAAGATCAGCATTTTGTATTATGAAATCTTTTATTAGTAGACTGTAGGTATGATTTTGACATCAGTAGATACATAAAGGTATCCCACAGAGGACCCTAGAAGACAAGTGTTTTGTTGCATTTATGATAGACGTTTATCTGCAGTATCATGTAATTAAGTGTATGGGACTTTTAGCTAAACCGTATGCAAGGATATTTTACTTACTATTTCTGTAATTTTGAAGACATGTGAGTTGAAGACATCTGTTGACATATTTGTTTTAAATCAATACTGTACAGACAAGACCAGGTTGTTGATTACAGGGCAATCAACGACATCACAGAAATCCTATTTAATCACACAGTCCAAGAAATCCACAACTTGTATCATCAACGTAATGAAACATTGAAGGAAAATATGGTCATTAACAGATAGAATTGCAAACTCAGAGATAAACAATTGCTACAAATTACATAATCATTCTTGTAGTTGTAATGAATAGACAAAAAGCTATCTATATGCAATCACTTTGACTCATTACTGTTGCATACAGTATGTGATCTTAGAAGGAACGTTCTTTTTTTTATAGCTTTATTATTCTCATTTTAATTCAAAAACATGTTAAAATTGTTATGGTCAAATCTGTACCAAGCATTAATTTTCTATACCGCTTAGTCCACTTCAGGGTTGCGGGGGGCTGGAGCATATCCCAGCAATTAGGAACACTCATTCTCGCGCACCAACTAAGTCTCCTTCCCAAACAGAGAGGTGACGTTCCACGTCCCTAGAGCTAGCTTCTGCAGCCGCGGATCGGACCGCCAGGGTCCCCACCTTTGGCTGCCGCCCAGCTCACTTCGCACCCAACCCCTACGGCCCCTTTCGCGGGTGGTGGGTCCATAGGAGGGGAGGGCCATGTTTCCTCTTTGAGCTGAGCCCGATAGGGCCCCATGGGCGAAGGCCAGACGACCATGCGCTTGCCCCCGTGCCCCACCCCCAGGCCTGGCCCCAGGAGGGGGCCCCGGTGACACGCGTCCGGTCAAGGGAAACATAATTCCACTGTTCTTTCTCATCATAGAGGTCTTTGGGCCACGCTTTGTCTGGTTCCTCCCCTAGACACCTATTTGCCATGGGTGGCCCTACAATGAGCATAAAGCCCCCAACAACATAGCCGCTAGGATCAACAGAACACTCAAATCCTCCAACACGATAAGGTGGTGGCACAGGGAGGCTATGCCTCTACCAATGCCCAACAAAAGTGCCTTTTTCAAATACTTACTTTCTCTTTATTGTGGTTGAAACTGGGCTACAAATGTAGCTGTTTTCATTGTAAATTAAGTAGCTGATATAAATGTGCCAAAACAGATTGTTTAGAGACTAAACTTGTACAAAAAAAAAAAAACATAACAAGGAGAAACACAAGTCATTATTTGTGTGAAGGATATACATTTATATCTTATACTATATCTTTAACATTTCATTTAACATCATGTTTTTTCTTTTACTATTATCTGAGAAGCCTTCATTAAAAAAAGAGCAACTACCCTTTACCCATACCAGTAGGGCATCTGCTTAAGTGGACTGAAGCTACTTTGTGTTGGATTTTACCTGAATTTCTTCTTTCTTCCTTTTATCAATGGATGGATACAGTTTTTTCTATGCATACAAGCTAATAGTGAGATGTTTGATTGTTTTTCCCTAAAAATACTTTTATTTTGATACAGAGGGACCTGAGGAGGGGGCCACAAGCCTCCACAAAGCTTGTGGCAAGAACTGCCTGCCCTGGTTTATCTAAGCTCTGGTAGCTGAGATGGCTTTGAAAGCACAGACATGAAATCATCTATTCGCTACCTCTGGGCCTGGTTTGTCTCAAGTTAAACCTTTCAACCTCAAATTTACGCAAGAATAAGACACTTTTGCCCCTTTCACACTAGCACCTACTCAGCCCAGCCCAGCACCACACCGCCCGGTTTGTTTGTGTTCCCATTAC
>JAOXYM010000023.1:25232567-25248647 GCA_028567055.1 Leptatherina wallacei | reverse complement strand
CATCATCATCATCATCATCATCATCATCATCATCATCATCATCATCATCATCATCATCACTGCCTTTGTCATCACCATCATGATTCTCTTTGTCATCACCATCATCATCATCCCTAACAAAAGCACCATTCTCTTCCTGTTTGCTTGTGCTGCTCCTTCTGCGCTTTGGGGAAGTTAGAACAGGTCCGTCTTGGTCAGTGACAATGCTGCTTTCTGGGATTCCCGCCTGGTATCCGCTGCAGTATAAGTCATGGTACACCTCACCTACATTGTGTTGAACGTTCACACGTAAGCAGTCCTCAAACGCGCACCCTTCTTGGTCATCCTGTAAACCTTGAAATATCAAGGTCTCGCACCACGGATCAAAGTCACTTACAGGTCCTTGTAGAGCCTGAGCTATCGGTCTCGTGTCACGTTTAGTCAAAGTTCCCTGAATACTACTG
This sequence comes from Leptatherina wallacei, assembly GCA_028567055.1. Lineage (NCBI taxonomy): Eukaryota > Metazoa > Chordata > Actinopteri > Atheriniformes > Atherinidae > Leptatherina > Leptatherina wallacei. The sequence continues at coordinate 25,248,204 of JAOXYM010000023.1, read as the reverse complement.
TGCAGCCCGTGTGCCAGATTTCCCAGGTACGCAAAAGGAGGTTCTAAACTATTCAGGAGTGAAATGTCTCCATGTGTCTTCAAAAACCAGACATCTCGGTTTTCAATTGCACTCTTCACATTACATGGGATCCGCTTAACTGTCTTTGTGTAAGGAAGCTGCGTGAGCAGTTCTGGAACGTATAGTTCAGCGATACGCAGCATGGTCCCCCCATCCAGCAGGTCCCCAAGAACGATACACAAAGCCCTCATAATCTCTTTTTCATTGAACTCTAAGATAGTATGCTCATTGCATTGTGTTTTGTGCGAGAACGTAGACTTGAGATTCAAAGCTGCGCACACATGTTTGTCAGCATTAGAACCGGATCTAGACAGTTTCTGCTTGAGCACAGGCTGTGCATGCACTGCTCCCATGTACACAAGCACATACCAAGCTGCGAAATACAGCAGCCCAGCAGAGCTCACTGAGCAGATCTGGGCTTTGCAGCTTTGGGTTTTATCGTGATGATGATCATTATGATCATCATCATCATCCTTGCTCTCTAACCTGACTGCCCGTAGCCCACTAGCTGCAAATGTTAGTGCCATTGTACAACTCACAAGCCGATCAGATGCGCTGTCGCCCTCCGCGGCAAAACAGGGCAACAGTCCTTTTCTTAGCACATTGGTCATAACACTCTTTTCAGATTCGGTCATCAGACCGAGGGCTGTCAACACATCCATGGGTCCCAGAAAATGCCTCTTGTAATGCTCATAGCTGACCTGCTTGAGAACTCCTCCACCCATGGGTACAAAACGTTCGAGAACGTGGTGCGGTACACGTCTCCACGCTCTGGCTAAAAGTTCTAGAAGATACACAGGACTCGGGGATGCTGGGAGAGCCAGAGCTCTGAACAGATGGTAACACGCCCTGGTGGGGTTGACAAACACGGGCCACAATCTCCTGGAGAATGTGCTATGCACGCTCGGAGCCTTGAGTGTGAGAGAGCTCAGAGCTGAGTCCGCAACTCTAGGGAAGCAAGCCACAAGTATGTGTGCTATGGAGCCTATGTGCTGTGGTCTAGCTTCCATGATCTCGGGGGCCTCTAGTAGAACGTCTAGAGTGTTTGCAATGTTGACATGCAGCTCTTCCTTTAGAGTCTGAGAAAAACAGACGGAGCACGGTTTCCGTTTCAGGGAAAACTTTGCGTTTTGCTGAATAGCGTTGAGTAACACCCGTTCGGGGGGTTCTACGGTGACACCTTCTTTGGACACAGAGCTCTTGTTCACACCGCGGTTGACAGTGAACGGAAGGTGGTCCATGGCAAACATGACCACGAGAGACTCTACATCCAACAACGCGTCTCTCATTGTCTTGTACTCTTGGAATCGTTTTGTGTGCATCATGATTGCTTCGGTCCATTCCTCACGTAGCCTGTTCGTATCAGAGTGTAGTGGCTTGTGTATGTGATACAAACACCAGCACAGCTGAATCACTGCCTCGTTCCGCACCAACCAGTCACGCTGCAGTGATGCCTCAACCGCTGCGCACTCAGTGAGAAATGTGCAGGAGGACAGCAGTTGAGTTTTGCATTGTCTGCAGGCGATCCTGTTTATGTGGACTTCGAAACAACGCACGGCTTGAACTGCAGACCACGGCGTGTATCCGCAGCGTTTCATCTTGTCCAGGATGAGCGTTGCGATTTTATGGCTCTGCGTGTTGCTGCTGCATACGCACTCTGGGGCTTGAGCAAAAATCGTGGATCCGGTCTTGCTCGTCGGGACGCATTTCCACTGGTAAAACTCCTGAGCCCATCCCAGCTTCAACTCACTGTTCACCTCTTCCCGCTCCTTATGCTCCTCCATCCAGTCTGAACGAAAGATGTCATGGAGCACCGGAGCAAGCATTGCATCGCAGACAAGCGGTCCGAAAAGTTCGATGCCCATTTCCACATTTTCGTTTCCGGACAGCCATTTCTTTGCGAGGAGCAGGAGCCCATCGTCGTTCTTTTGCTCAAGCACTATTCTGTTCAGCCCCGGTAGATACATGCACAAGATCCCTGCGAGGCTCAATCTCTGCATGGCCCTCAAGCACTCCTCTCTGTTCAACAGCCATGTCCCGTTGGGGGACACATCTTGCATGTGTATTGCACCGTGTATCGCGATCAGGCTTCCGTTTTTCACGTAGTATAGAGGTGTCTCATGCGAATAGGATGAAACAGTAGAAGACAAAGAAACCCATTCTGGCTGATGAAGTGCCTTTCCAGAGGTCAGCTCAGTGACCACCATGTTCACATACGGTACCATGCACCCTGTTAGTGCATGCTCTGTTGATATCTCTCGCGTATTGTACGAATTGAGACATTTCTGCTCTCGTATCGGATCCCTAGAACAGTGCAGACACGTGTTTCCTTCATTCTCATTTGCAGCTGGATCCTGTGTTTGGTTAAGTTTGGTCTCTGAGCTGCTTACGCTGTATATCAGGTAACTACATTCGGAATCCATCATGTATTCCGAGGAGATGCACTGTATGCTGTGCTCTTAGATTAGTATGCCCAGCTGCTATGTGCGCAGACAGGGAAGTGGGTCGACAGGGAGGAAGTGAGCCACCCGGGTACACTAGACCAAAGCTCAGGAAAGCGAGTTCAGCTCAGTGTACTTGCAACGGGCTAGGCTCTGCCTAAGTTCTGATCGAGTTTGTGCTAAATGCACCTCAAGAGAACCCTCGTCTCTCATCATCTTTCTAACTTGTGACACGAGCATAAACCTCTCGTGTAGCAGTGTTTTTACCGAGATCTCTCCCACACCGATTAGCGTCTCGAGAACCGTAAGATCGTTGCGGATGCCAAAGTATAGATCGCTCATGGACGAGTCCCAGCTCCACGTGCGCGTGCAGTTTTCATCTAGACATATGCGCACGTTACCTATCTCAGACTCGAGAACACTTTTGCGACGATCAATGTCCCTGGACACCGTGGACAGGTTGAAATCTATGGTCTGGAGGGCGCGTACACAGGTCTCACGTAGCACTCTCGGGGTGATATCGTTCACCTTGTCCAACATCCGAGCAATATAAGCTCTCGCTTCTGACCAGGGTTCCCCGTGGCTCACGCCTGGTCTGTCCTGGGTTAGGTTCACGAATTCCATGACCGTGATCTCTCTTGTAACCCTGGTGCACATCTCTCTCCACACCTGTATGTACCGTACGTACAGGTTTGCGTAGCGCTCCAGGATCATTCTGAGAGCCTCGCTGTCTGTGTAACACGTGTTCAAGGCCTCGTGAACTGAAACAATGTCCTCGCTACACCTAGGCTGCCTGAGGTCTTCGGTTGCTGTTTCACGTGCTACATCCCGCGCCTGTTTCTTTGCGGCCAAACGTAGCATCTCCTGAACAAGATTGTTGCGCCCCTGCGCGGCTTGCGCCATATAGTGAAGATGTTCGTCGCTCGAGTCCACCCGCAGTTCGGGGTACCTTTCCAGAACTTTCTTGAAGCCTATCATGAGCTCCGAAACGGTCTTGGTGTAACTGTTTAGGGTCCGCCTGTAGTTCTCAGCTGCGGATTTGCAGTGGGCATCATAGGCTTCGCAGCGCACGCATCTGAGCTTTCGAGCACCTGTCCTGACTAGAGGAGCTCGCCCGTGTTTCGTTTCAGGTTCCTTTTCATCTATGTCACATTCTGCATCATTCTGTTGTTCTTTCTCCCAGTACTCTTCACTGTCTTCTCCTTCTGTTTCCTCCTTTCCGTATATCCCCAGGTATCCTGCACTCTGCCCCCTCCGTGACAGAAAGTGTATCTGGTCTACCCAGTTCTTCGTGTCACTTACAGCATCGTGGTGAGAAATATCATCGTGCTCAAGTTCACCGTAGGGTATAGACATACTCTCATCACTATCGCTGTCTTCAAAACGTATAAGTCGTGTGGGAATCGGAGCAGGATCCTCGTACAATGAGGACTCTGTGCGCATGCTGACATGATCGCTGTGCACATAGTTTTTCCTTTCGTGGTCCCTCCGTTCATCGGAGGAATGCACATCTACAGAGCCTCCGTTCACAAAGCTCATAGCCTGGTCATTTGAGCGGTTATCGTACTTTGAGAAGATATCCTTGACCACATCGATCAGAGTGGTCCCGAGCGGGAGAGAATGATCAAACGTTTTGTTCCTTCTCCAGAGCGAAAGGCGGGTATTTTGCTCCATCATCCTCACTCTAAAGGCAAAGTGCTCGCTCCCGCTTTGAGTCCTGCACGCTGTAGCTCGAGAGCCCTGATCCGTATGTGTGATAAGTACATTTTTTACATCTACATTTGTCTCAGATGGGGAAAGTGTATGCTCACAGCTGAAGAACTGGGATACCTTTTTGGGAATGACAGTCAAGTATATGCTCAGTTGGATCCCAAGTGGGTCTCCAGGTTCGCTGAAAGATGCAAGGTATACTACAGCGGAGAGCTCAGCAGGTGCCTCTCCATGTCGCCTCTGACAGACTCAGATAAAGTACGAGAAGTAAAGACACGCGAAGGTACGATTGCCACGATCGATGGAAGAGGCCGTGTTTTGGAAATTGACAACAACTTCACCAGCGCCGCGCTCCCTAAGAAATTGTCCAAGGAAGATACGGCCTTCACTGTTTTCCGAGATACCCTGTGCGTGTTTTCCGACGTGGCCTTTAGGCTAAGTGGAACAGGAACGCTTCCTTGTCTCGTTGTTGTATCACAGCACAGGGACTCTGCGCGCAACCCCGCTACGGTGTTGTTGACAACCTGGCAAACTCGATACACGGTCAGGGAGTGTGACATTCGAGGAGTCAAGGTGGACTCTGACCGCATCTACGCAGAAGACGGTTTGTGTCTTTACACTTTGATCGCATCGTGGAAGACCGATGTCTGTTTGTTCTTTGAGGATGGATGCAGAGAAGACATTGTCCGCACAGTGTGCTCTATGGCCATGGGCGATTGTAAGTTGGGAGTTGAATTTAAATTGAAATGTGTTCTGCTTGGAAGACCGGTAGGCTTCGATCTGAGAAACCTGGAGCCACTACGGGCTGCGATGATATGGGACATTCACACGCTAAACGACACCGAGCCTCCTTTCGGGATAGGCTCCCAGAACCCAGATCGATGCGATCGTTACGGGCTGGTGTGCTTGAGAGACATGACTAGACTGCCTGCGGGATTCTCTATCTTGGCGGAGACAGAGAACGTAATTGTGCTGAGACACATTTTGAGAGATGCCGTGGTGATCGTGCCCAAGCGGAGGGCGAGCGTAATGAGGGACTTACTAGGCCAGGAACGGCCTAGGACCAAGGTAGTAAAAGCTCCGAGCGGACACATGATTGAATGGTTCCCTTGTGGTTTCTCTCAATTCATGGTTGAAAGAGGGTTCCGAGGCGTGCCCCCTCTCGTGATATCGTGCGAACCCACCACGGACGAGGACGAAGCCCTGAGTGGAAGAAGCAACACAACAGCGAATACGAAGGAGAGGACCGAAGGCCAGGTGCCCGTGTTGCAGGTCCTGAGAAGTCCTGACTATCACAGAGTGCTCTCGGAAGGAATTCGATCGAGCAAGCACGTGTTCGGTCAATCCGTGTGCCTGTTGCCAGAGTCCATGACCGTGGTCGCACCGGAGGTGCTACGTTTCCAAGGATGCGTTGCACTCATGTACGCATTTGAGGTCTTCGCCAAACTTTGCGTGGATAACGCGAGGCCTCCCGCAAACAACACGGGTTGTTCACTCTCGATTGTGTCTGCAGTGAGCACAAGCGAGGCTCAGTTGTTGCTCTTGGCATATCTGTCTCTGACAGAATCCTTTGCAAGATTGGACTCTAAAGAGTGCTGTTTCAGATATAGAGTGAAGTCTCATTCTGTTCTCACGGAACTCAGGAGGATCGTGTCCACGAACCCGAGGGTCCATCCGGGGCTCGTTGGGTTGGAGCTTTCCGGAGGAGAGGAGACCATGCATTGGGAACTTGAAGAAGAGATGCTGCAAATATCTGTCCCGATGTCTAAGGAGGCTGCAGCGGAGTTGGATACACACACCGCACATGACAATGGTGTAGGTTACCACGGACGCCAAGAGGGGAACGTTTCAGAAGAGTGCCAGGATGTCCCAAATGAAACCGGTGAGGATGACGGGTTAGCAGAGAGCAAAGGGAGCGAAGACCGCGGATCTCATCGGGAACACGAGAGAGAGTGTGATCCCCAGGAACAACTCGCGTTGACAGATGTAGCTAGGCACTGCAACGCAGAACGGAAGGCTTCTTGCAGTACGGGACACACGGTACTGTTTGGACGCGTACGGGGATGCTCTCCGGACAGTTTCACGTGGATCACAGTGGGGATACGTACGCTGGGGCTGCGTAACCTAAAGATCTTGAGAGCCTGTGGGGTGTTCCACTCCAGGAACGGACACATGAGAGCAGTGCTTAGGATCCCGAAAACGAACGGTGTTCTGCCTGATCCCAGTGGCCCATGGAGCACGTTGCTCACGGACGACGTGTTTGTCATCGTACCACAGGAGGAGGGAGAAGCGAGAAAGGTAGCGAGCTCGCAGTGGCTGGAACGCAGCGAGTGCTTTTTTCAACTCAACTATTCTCCTAAGGATGCAAAGAGAGAGAACGTGTCAGGACCTTTAGCCCCAGGAGCTAGTGCGCTCCTCGAAATGTCCAGGATAGAGCAGGCTATACGTAGCGAGGAGGCGAGGGGATATGAGGAACAGAGACTGTTGCGTCTGTTCAGGGTTTCCCGCATCAGGACGCAGCAGTGTATGTTCGATGTAGCAATCGAGGACCCAGAACTCGGACATCCCAACCGCTCGGGGCCTCTGTACAGGAGATCGTGGCTCAGAGGCAGAGTCTCGAACCCCAGGCCGCTGAGCTCTATTGCTCCCAATTCTTCCAAAATAGGGGACGGAGTATTCTTTCCCACCATCGAGATCGCGAGAGACACGGAGCTGGAGGCAAGTGAGGAGACTATGCTGTCCTATCCCTTGTCTGAATACAATCTCAACCTCGGGATCAACCGTTCCCCCAATCTGTACGCAATGCTCAGGGCAGATAGATCTCGGGGTGAGTGCGGATCCGTGTACGAGGCCTGCTTAGATGAGGCAGTTCTCCTGGGACATTCTGCCAGACTCTACATGACGCAAGGCACAAAGACAAATTTTGACATCAGTGCTTGTCTCACATCATTCTACAGATCCGTTCACCCATGCGTTCCTGATATGACCGTAGGAGACGTGATGTTCGATTATGAGTTTACCGTACACGGAGGGGGATTGCTGCATCCTATCTTTGCACTGCTAAGCCACCTCTCTGAGAGCTGCAGGGTGAATTGCTTCCCCTTGTGCAAGGTGCTCACCCTGAGTAGACACAGGGGAGCATCGGTGTGGACAAAGGGCACGCACGCACCACTGCACACTCCTCGCAGGCTTCGCGCCAACACGATCGGAGCTTTCCTTTGCGCTCAGGACCACAGGCTAGCTCCGCTGTTATCGCGGTGTTGCCATGCGAGGCCCCTGCACCCGTCCGAGCTGCGGGACGTTCGTGAGCTGTTGCCTCGCGGTGACGAAGAGGCGCTCCTGTTGCAGGCCTACTCGAAAACGCTGGGGCCCGTGTTCGAGTTTGTCAAAGTGAACCGTTTCCCGAGCAAAGTCTCGACAAGCATAGGGGACTGGACGATGGTGCGCTTAGCAGCCAGATCGGACGGAGTGACCCGATTTCCCGGAACCACAGTGATCGACGGATTCGCTATTGCGTTCGCTTCAGAGTCTCCTCTGTTCTACATGAGAGGAAAGGGTCCTATGGTGCAAAAGCTAGAGTCTGTGGCGGTGGTCGTAGAGAGCAGCTCGTTGTACAGGACAGATGTTCTCAAGAACGAAAACCCTGAATGGCCAGCTCCGGATATCATAAGCGCACGGTACCGCATCAAATGTAAACCTAGACCCGTTGTCATCGAAGACATGTTCATGCGCGAGGGAGCACGTGATCCTTTGGACAGCTACGAAGTAGGGTACGAGAAGGAGGAAGAGAACAAGAGGAAGAGCGCTTCTTGGAACGATCGCATACACACCCGGTGGACGTTCACAAGGGCCCCTTGTGGTGACTCATGTCAGGATCACCAGTGGGAGACAGAATATCCTGTGTTTGAGAGCCTAACCTCAATTGGTCCACAGACATCTGAGTTCGGTACAATGCGCTGGCTGTGCCCAGCTCCGCCACAGGGTTACTCTACTCGGATCCGCATGCTCGGACGCTTGGTGATTGACTCTAGAACAGCTCGTGTCAGAGACCCCGAGGTGTGGAAGGGCTACGATATTCTGTGTTCTCGTGTGCTCGCTTGCCCTACCGAACGGATGTGGAACAGGGGCACATGTAAGGTGGTGAACAAGGGGACGAGCAGGCTGGAGAGCTGCGGAACTGCTCCAATAGCAAACGTGATTGAGATAGTTGAGGCGGGAGAGTGGTACGCAGCCCCTTCTGACACTTCATGCATCCAAGATAAAGAAAACGGTGTCCAGCGGTCTGAGCAAAGTCTGTTTTACCGCAGCGAGGTGTGCTCAGCTTCAGAGTTCATGGCAGCCCTGGCCTCTAGAATGCTTTCAGGAGAGGTGCATGAAGAGCTGGAAATACGCTGCATGAGACGTGGTCTGTATGGATATCTGCAACGGGCCCTGGCTTGGTTTGCCGGAGCCACGGGACCCTTTAGATCTCGAACGGTGACTGTGTTTACACTTGAGGCAGATACCGCTCCTCAGTCCTGGACCGACACATTGCCTCCGGAGTTGGACGTTCTCAGAACACGTAGCACAGGGTATCTCGTGTCCTGCAAGGACCTAGCATGCAGCGATAGGGACAATCCCGTATCTCTGATAGTTTCCAAGTCCAAAGGAGTCATACGCGTACGCTCAGCCGGAAACCTGGTGTTGCATTCACACTCAGGTAGTGTGAAGATATCTGCAATGCAGGGTGAACAGGGTGTGCATGCTGTCATTGGGTCCTTGGCGAACATCCGTGGGGAAGAGGGAGCGGAGTGCCAAGGTGGAATGGAAGGGGAACAGGTAGTGTACATACGCTGCAACCGTTCGTTGAAGGAATTTTGTAAGCTGCACGGAGTACCCAAAGGCATCCGAGGTCCTGAAACGTGGAAAAGACCCTTGCCATGGTCAAGAAGAGACCCCGGGTCCTTTTGTTCCAAAATGTCTGAATTGCTGTTCAGATGGGAATCCGGACGGATGGATTGTACAGATGCGGTTGCTCGGGACTCTATAGATTCCTTTTGGTGTGGTAGGCAGCTGCACTGGAAGAGATGTTCTGATGGGAAACTGATACCCAGGAACAGAAGATTCTGGTGTTCGATTGACTATGAAGAATCTTTGGCTAGACAACAGAAAGCAGCTCAACTTACAAGTTCTGGATTGTCTCAAGATAATCACCGAGAAGAACAAGAAATTATTGATGCTGATGATGATGATGATGATGATGATCACGATTATGGTGGTGATGTACATGATGATGATAAAGATGATGATGATGATGATGATGATGATGATGGTGATCATGATGATGATGAAGCCCCAAAACCCATAACAGTAAACTGCTGTTGGTATGAGATAGGTTTGGCTAGTTACATGACGCTTGGTTCTCGTCTCTTAGTTGAATTCGTACCAGCTGTCCCGCGTAAGGAACGGAATGTGTTCTTCGAACCTATGCACAACCGAGAAAACACGAACAGGGTAAGAGTCACTGAAGATGGTAGGCTCATCAGGTATTATCACCCACACAGGTTTTCATCACTGATGTACGACGTTTGCACCCTGCTTGTGTATGGGTGCGGACTAAAACCTGTGTTCATGCACAGTTCCTCGGACGTTACCGGAACAAGGGTTCTAAACCTGGTTTTGGGAACGCTTGCGCTGTCCGATAGACTCTCCTCTTCCCAAGTATATCCCGGTCATGCTTGTGTTGTGATCGTAGCACGCCAGGGCAGAGAGGAAATGTTGAGGCTCGCTCGAGAAATCAACCGCTGTGTGATAGTTACAAAGGGCAGGAAGGACAAAGCAGGTGTTCTAACCTACACATTTAAAGAGTTGCCACATAGCCTGGAAGAAGAGATAAAACATACCAGGACAGAAAATGAAAGGTTTGCCATGAGATACTCACCTCCTGAAAGGTTTCTGGGAGAAACAGGCGTATCGGCTTTCGCTCACCTGACAAAACTGTGGCCGTCCCTCTCCAGGAGAGGGGACGTAAGACACCCAGCTTGTTCACGAGACCCCACATGGATAGGCATCATGCTGTGTCTGGCAGAGTGGGAAGGTCGGAGGGAGATCACGGATCTCTTGGCACCAGGAGCATTGGAGACTCTGGCGTCGAAGAGCGTGTCCGGTGCGACCAGAGAGAGTTTGTGATGATTGATCTTTACGATTCTGCATGCAGAGCAAGAGTGCTGGGGGAGATCGAACCGAGATTACGGGAGTTTGTAGGCTCCTACCAGGAGCCAAGGCAATCGGCTTTGACCCCGCAGGAGCCTTGTAATGAGCGCATCAACGAATACACAGTGTGGCTCACGGTACGGGGTGTAGAGCGCGGACATGCAATAGTTAGGAACCCGAACCAACCGCTTACGCTGTCCGAAACCGTGGCCACGTTTGCCAAATTGAACAGAGACTTTGTCACAGAAAGTAGGGAGGATTCTCTCAACACTCTGGACTCGCTACAGGACTTTTTTGCGCTCATGCTTCGGTATCCCATAGTCCCGCAGTTGGCGGTGGACACCAAGGAGTGTCCAGAATGTTACTATGAAGCAGACATCACTCTTGACACGTGGGAAGACGTACAGAGAACAATCTCTTGCTACCACTTCACGTTGAGGCATGAGGAGTTTGCATTCACAGGGACAGAAACCGTTGCGGACAGCCATGGTTCTCTGAGCACCGAGTACGAATGTGAAATGGTGAGGGCCCGACCGTGCACTAGCTTGTTCCCAACCGATTCACACCAAGAGACAAAGGGCGCAGATGCTGCCCTGAAACCTATCAAGTTCCTAGCACAATTGGAATCACTCAAGAAAAGGGATGAAATCATCAAGCAGAAGACCCTGGGGAAGGAAATCTTCCATCAGCTCAAGGCTCATAGCCACACCATGCAGGAGCTGCAGGCCCCCAGGTATCTAAGTGACTATCCCCTGCGTTGCCTGTACCAGTTTTACGGTTCATTGAACAGGAGCAGAGAAAGAGCTATGTTCTTGTCCAAACCCTATCCAGAAGCTCGTGAAGATGAGCTGTGGGCTCTGCCAGTGGTGCAGGAGCTACGGATGAACCTCAGGTCCACAGCGTCCACTGGAACAAACGACGAATTGCTCTCGTACGTTTGTTCAGCAATGATCGGTCCCGTGCGCAGATACACACCCAGGTATAACTTAACGGCTGGAAGAGTTGTGCTATTCAAACATCTGATAGCGTCAGGATTCCCGATAGAAACGGCCTCCAGTCTGGTAAAGAGCATACACTCATCTAGAAGGGTTTCCATGATTGACTCCACGTTGGACCAAGGGGTGGAGATGCAGCTTAGGAGAACGGTGCAGCCCACCACATACAACAGAAAGATAGCGTCCTTGGTCTGGTTATTCTCGCACATTACCGCATACTGTACCTTTCGAGAGCTGAACAATGGACACGTGCGCATGGGAGACTCACACGAGCCCTTGGCCCGTGACGGAATCTACGTGTTTGACAATGACCACGTGGGCTTTAGACTGTCTCGCTCCCTCGAACCCACAGATGAACACTGTCTCTGCCCTCCAGGATCTGGACCGGCAGGAGCACCTGAAACACAGGTTCCCACGGGAGCAGAAGTACCACCGGATACAGCGAGAGCACCACAACGAGAGTCAGCAACGGCATACGTACCCTTCGCAAGACTCATGGAATTGCTTGCGATGCGAGATAGCGTTCAGGAGAGAATTTGCCAACAGACACACGAGTGCCGGACCTGACCAATCTTACGATGCGCTAGTGCAATTTGGTAACGGACCCATTACCGGAATGGTCAACCTCCAGTGGAAACGGCAGGTTCTGCAGAGTTACAATGCCAAGAGAGAGAAGCACTCTGGGATCAGGTACCAGCGTTTGCTTTGCGAGTACGAGGGAAGGCGCAAGGAATGGGGCAGGACAAATCTTTCGCAGCCCAAAACAGAACCTAGACCTAAGACTAGAATCAGGTGGAAAAAACCAGTCTGCATGCAAAGGAAGAAAGGTCGGCAAGGAAAGAAAATACAAAACCAAGGAAACGAAAAAACACAGTAACACAGAAATGCAGGTGTACGGAATACCTGTGTTACCCTGCTCTGCTCTGTCATAATGTGCCATTGACACCTTTCTGGTATGTGTGAGGACAATGACTGAATAAAGCACCTGGTATATCATAAACTGTGTCTATACATGTGTATATTCCTTGTTTTCATTGCACAAACACCACAATTGGAGTTGATTAAGCCAGTTTTATTACAAATGTCCAACAGCACAGAAGCAAACTTTACACAAGCATCGGTTCACAAGGTGTAAGCATACTGTACAGAATCAAACATGAGCTGTGTTCTCCTTCCCGGGATCTGTCCCCCTTGTCCCAACATCTACATGGATCACTTTGGCCTTCAGCCTCCCCTCTTGTGCTTCATAGTAACCTGTAAAACAAGGTGTTCTTCTTTTCCTTGTACACAGAGTATTATTCCCATGTATCAGTGGATCTTCGCCCCTTTTGCCTGCCAAACACTGAGGCCTGTACTTAGTCTCCTTTCCCTTCTCCTCTTCTTCTTGCGTGGTTGTCCTTTCTTTTCTTTGGACCCAGTCTGTCGTGTGGACATGAGACATTGCTTCGCGTTACCCGGATATCTTGCGTTTACAATGTACTCCTCCAAGGTAACCGTGACCACAGCAGGTAGGAAATTGTCAACCTCTGTGTCCGAGAGCACTCGTTTTGCAAACTCGGGCTGCTTCACATGCAGGTGTATATGCGTGGAAAGAGAGGACCACTGGTTGTGTCTGGTGCGAGTCTTATCGAAACACATGAGAACCAGAGTTCTGTTGTTAAATAGTTGGCTCAGTAAGCTATGCTTGAGGTATGGGAAAAAGCACAATGTCAGCATGACCATCATGGTGTGGAAGTCAGCTCTGTTCGCGTGTTTGTCATTGTACTTACAAGCTACCTTCTTCATAAAGCGTTGGATCTTGTTGTCCCGCGAATCGTACAGCGTGGCTATAGCTGCCGTGCTTTTCAACACAGCCTCCTTTATAACAGAAACCATTTTCTCGGGACACTGCAACTCAGGCTCTGTGCTGAACTGTATCTCCTCGGACAGTTTGAATATCTTGGCCATCCAGGATAGGCAGGGGTTCACACACTGAGTGTTTAGTCCACGGTTTTTATTCATGACCTCGTACTGTTCTAGGAAGTCCTGGGTCAGCATGGTTGTGAACAGCGCAATTGTGACAGGCAAGCTAGATTTCAGTATGAGACATCTATAGTCCGTCTGGTCAAAGCTACGATAGACACTGGCGTTGGGGTGACATTCAATTGCACCGTAACCCGTTTCGATAGCGTCTCCTCTAACAGGCTTTTCGTGGGGTCCTCTGAATTCCAGCTGGGGTTTTTGAAAGATGAGCAGAGCAGCCACTGGGCACGGAGTCTCTGGAGATGCGTTGGTTTGATATCGAGCCCGTGTGACCATTGTTTGTATCAGGTCACAGCTGTATCCGGAGCACACATGCTTGCTGTAGTGCATAGAACACACGTAGCTCTGTGCATGGTCCCTGAATGAGCATTCTTTCTCAACACATAGACTCACCCATTGAGGATCCTCTATTAATTCTGTGTGATAATGGTTCATAGTGAGTCTGATTGTAACAGACTCCGTATTTTATTGTTTTCCTTTCTTCCAGCTCTTTCGTTTACATGTTTTAATTGTGATGTTTCACATCTAACTCTTACACCAGTGTCTCATGCATCTCTCTCTCTCTCTCTCTCTCTCTCTCACTCTCTCTCTCTCTCTACAGGCCAGCAGAGGGCAAAGTGCAGATCTGATCTTGGTCGATGAAGTGGGCTTTGTGAACTCCAAGGTGTTGTTGGCTGTGCTGCCAAACATCGCGTTCAGGGGGCGAAAGCAAGTGCACATCACCAGTCATGTCACCCACACCCCGTGGCTGGAAAAAGTGTCCGATATCCGCAGAGACGATGGAGAGCCGGCTTACCACGTAGTATCCCAGAGATTCAAGTGTGCATACCACGAGAGGGAGCCTGGCTTGACATGCTTCTGTCTCGGAGTGTACTGTCCTCAACACATTTCTGTAGACAACGAGCTCAAGGAGTTGATGAACATGGTCGCACCGAAAGGATTTGAACGTGAAGTAACGGGAAGCTGCAAGCTATCCTCCTCAGACGTGAAGACAGACAGCACCACGCCTTTTGAGTCCACAGTCATAAACAGGTTCCTCTCGAACAACAGCGTTACCCTGGACCATATGACTCGAGCATCCGTGGTCAGAGCGTACCTGTGTCTCGATCCAACATTTGGAGGGGGATCGCGGTCCTGTGCCGGGGTGTGCTGTGCTGTGGAATTGGCGGATGGTAATCTAGTGGTGAGTTGTTGTTATATTCTTTTTTGCATTATTTTCTTTCATGGATTCTTTTTCAGGAACACTTAATCCAGACACGAGCAGCTCGCTGAACAGGTATCCATAATGTATCGGTTCATCCCTGGAGCTGCCAGAACTCTGTTGTTGTTTTGGCTCTTGCTGTTGTTTTTCTAGAGTGTCTTCCAGCGTCAGGTGCCTTTGCTTGTTCTCAGTGTCTGAATGCAGCGGGAGGCTCAGATCAAGCAATGTGCAAATATAAGAACTAATGCGGGCTTCGTCCTGGATCGTCAAAGTGGTTTCTGTGTCCGGAACGGAGCATGAAACCAGCTCTGTAGCCTGAGCCCAAGTTCCGCATATACACTCAGAACCCCCGAGTTTAGTCATCCAGCCCGTTACTGCGAGGGACACGATGGTTTGCAATGAGCGTGTACATCTCTTACTTTCCTTGAGAATGGACACATACTTTAGAGCTCCACTGCGAATGCTCTCGGCTGATGTGTACGCAGCAAGTATCATCGATTCGTATCCGGTCCACTCGCAGTTGGAGATGCACTCGTGTATGAACTGTTCCGGAACCTGATTGCCTATTGCGAGAGTAATGGCTCTGACCAATGCACAGGGTGCAGTGAGCACACCACGAGCACGTAGCGGATTCTCACCAAGTCCCTCTTTCCCACTGATGGAGATCAGCGTGTCAATCAGGAGTATTTTGGCAGGCGAATATGAGACAAGCTGCCCGTACAATTCTCTGAGCTGTCCGAGGTCCATGCTAGAATAGAAGAGCATGTTGCGCTGAAACAAAGCATACACTATCATGAACTCGTAGTGAGAGATTAAACGCTCCCATGGCATCCTAAGCAAGACCTCGATCTCGCTACGCGCTGCTAAACACGCTGAACAGAACATGATTGTAATCCTACCAAACCAAACACAACAATCTCTAATGTTTCCCTGTATGTCCTCTCTCTCTCTCTCTCTCTCTCTCTCTCTCTCTCTCTCTCTCTCTCTCTGTTTCACAGATTATGGCCTTGGAAGAG
>JAOXYM010000023.1:25117071-25140631 GCA_028567055.1 Leptatherina wallacei | reverse complement strand
CCCACAAATGCATGTTCCTTACAAATGGGGCACCATTTAAAAGGGAAATAAACAGGCTTTCCAACAGTATGACATTTGTTGCCAAGAAGCATCGTTACACCAGAGAAATAATCTACCAAACACACATTTCTGAACTTTTTGTTCAATGTTTATTTTCAGAAAGTGTTGTGGGAAAGATTTTCTTTTAAGCTGTGATTTCTGTGTTCGTAAGCTCCCTGTACAAATCATCTAAATTTCATCAGTAGGTTCTATTATATTGAAAAATGATCTATAAACACAATTTTATTCCCCATAACTCCCCAATTTGGAACAACAGGTGTGTCTTGTATAAAAGGAAATCTCTGTGTTCTAATGATTGGTTAGAGAAGGACGTCTGGGTGACCTTGCATTTGATGGATGGGGATTTTCTAAAGTATGAAGCATTTTCCACAAAATCTAATATAAAATGTTCCAGAAAACAATTCATTGTGATCCTGAAAGCAATTCCTCAAGTGTTGATAGACATGGTGAAGGGTGCGTTATATTATGAGGCATTGATCTCTGTCCTACCGTCAGTGGGTCTCAGTTTTACAGACATACAATGTTCAAACAGATTTCTAAGAGATGCCATCACTTCAGAGCTCTTTCCTTTGCTCTTAAAAAGGAAATATTTAATGAATGATTTCCCTGATAATATTACAGTAACTCTGAGAACCACATACCTTTCTCTACCTGTCTTACCTAAAGTGAAAGAAACACATTTTAAACGTATAAATGACATCTCTTGTTGTCATGAGTTTTTGAGGTTCAACATAAACGGGAATAATTGTTCATTCTGTGACACGGAGATGGAAACCCCGATGCACTGGTTTTTTTATTGTACCTATGTGAAACCGTTTCTAGCAAATGATAATGATTTTCCAAATTTAGATTTTGAATCAATTAAATTTGGGCTAATAATAGCAGACAAAAAAAAGGACTCTTATATAATTCTCTAATCTTATTAGCCAAACACTTTGTTTGTCATGTTTATGAATGAGTTACTGTTTAAAAAAGCTTTGAAGTTTGTTGAGTCTAAGCAATCCTTGGACATTTATAATTTTCTATGCAATTGGACTTTTAATTAGACCTCATTGTTTATGTTATTTTTTTATTTTTGTTTTTCTTGTTATTATTTTGTTGTCTGTTATGTTGACTCTACCTTCTTTATCACTTTGAATGTTACCAGAGTCTCATTATATGTCAAGCTCACTCTGTAAACTTTAGCCTTATACCTGTTGATGTTGCTATATGTAGCCAGTGTTCGTTATAAATAAAGGAGAATACAAAAAACAAAAACAAACAAACAAAAAAAACAAAAAACTGTGTGACATGTTTAAAATATCAGCTTCTTGGTTTATTACCAGTAATGGCGGCTAAGTTCCCTCAGACCCCTAGAAGAGCAGTTTGGCCTGTAAATAACCAGGTTTTATTATATATTGATAAAAATGAAGATGACATTTTGTATATCTCTGTCCACTTTGAGCCTGGGGAGATATGTGGCTGTTTTCCTGGTCATACTGGTCATTTCCAGTTCAGTATCATGGTAACCAGTTGCATGTTGGCTGACGTGGAGGCGTGTTTGTTGTGCAGGCGTATCGTCTCAACAGGACCTCAGCAGAGCTGGCGAGGAAGGCAGCCGACGACGTCACCAAGCAGTCTGGTTGGTGGAGTTATCACCAGTACCACAAGTTATTGTTTACTGGAGTTTTCTCCTGTGTGTGTGTGTAACGTTTGTGTGTTGCCAGGTTGTAAACGTTACGTGGCCGGAGCGTTGGGTCCCACCAATAAAACCCTCTCTGTGTCACCATGTGTGGATAGGCCGGACTTCAGGAACACCAGTAAGACGAATGAAAGATGTTTTTATTTTACCCTCATTAGTCTGGAAACATTGTTCAAGGGGCATTTTCAGTTTTTAGGGGCCCCCAATATTGTTACATCTCCATATGGTTTCTTTAACAGGCTTTGATGAGCTTGTAGAAGCTTACTCAGAGCAGATCAGAGGTTTGCTGGACGGAGGAGCGGACATCCTTCTGGTTGAAACCATCTTTGACACTGCTAATGCTAAGGTAGCTCGCTTTGACTCAAATAATTATGATAAACTGTGTAATGTATATGTGTACAATGAAATCATTGGTTTATGGGGTACTTTTTATATTCGCAGTAGTTTTTCTAACATGTATTATAACTAGAGCCCAACCGATATATCGGCCGGCCAATTAATCGGGTTGATAACAGAGTCTAGCCTATTAATCGCCGATGTTGATTAATGATTAATGATTAATAGGCTAGACGCTATAATGTAATGTATTTAATTATAAATTCTACGTTTTGCATGTTTTGGAAGCAGCTATAAAATCTAGTGTAGTCCACTGTGTTAAGTGGAAGATGGAAATTTTCAATAGCTAGTAACTAAGACTAATTAACATGAGATGCTTTTGTGTTTACAGTTTACCTTTTTTCTTATCTATCACTGTATTTGCAGTCCTTATGTTGACATTGTTAAAAATTAAGGGCTCTTATTTTAATTCTAGTGTTCTGTTTCTTAGTCTTGAATCATATTCTGGGTATTATAAGTATTTGTGCTCATGTACAGTATGTACCCTGTGTATATATCCATGTTCTTATTTCATATATTGGCCGATAATATCGATTATCAGTCGATATATCGGATATCTGCTTTTTTAAAGCCCCCAATATCGGCATCGGCCGGGCTCTAATTTCTTCCTCTCTCTGTCTTCAGGCTGCCCTGTTCGCCATCGACATGCTTTTTGAAAAAAGCTACGAAAGAAAGCCAATATTTGTACGTCTCTACTTTATTTGTCATATTCTGACAGAAGTACGTCTGTCTGCAGTTTTAGATTTAACTTTGTTTGAAAATCATCAGGTTTGTTGCGCATGTGAAGGTAATAATGCTGTTCCACTAAATCACAGAGAACTTTGATGTGTTTTAGCACAATTCATTAAACTTAACAAACTAAACAAATAATTTTTTTTATTCATGTTTTTTGACTTTGACAGCATCAGCAGCAGCAGAATGATGGTCTGGTTGCTGGTTGTGCCGAGCAAATTAGCTTGCTAAGAGGAGCTTTAAGAGTGTAAAAGCTCCTTTTAAGAGTCTGTTTTTATTTATTTGTTTTGAATAATGGTTTATTTCTGCGATATTGCTGGACCTGATTGGAGGGGACAGAAAGAGAACAGAAAATAAAGGAAGAATAAAAAAAAAAGAGACAAAGATCCACCAGATAGACAACAATGTAATCCAACCACAGACAACCTGCTACACCTGTTCAGAAAGAACTGAATTTTCACAAGTTTCCAGACTAAATTGGAAATATTCAGTCATTTATCCCGAGATAAGTTCATCTATTTCTTTTAATTGAGGTGAAAGTAATGTAATCTTTATCTTTCTGTGTTTTCCGCCCCACCGTGCAGATCTCGGGGACCATAGTTGACCGGAGTGGGCGGACTTTGTCCGGTCAGACCGGGGAAGCTTTTGTAGTGAGTCTATCCCACGCTAAGCCTCTGTGGTGAGTTACTGACGTTGCCTCCAAAAGCAACAGATTAATCCTGAAAACAAAAGCCTTGACAGTAATGTTGATCTTTTTCCCCCCCGGTGGTGAAGCATTGGACTGAACTGTGCCCTGGGGGCCACAGAAATGAGGCCCTTCATAGAGGCTATAGGGAAAAGCAGCCCAGCGTTCATTATCTGTTACCCCAACGCAGGTAAACAACACTCACATCAACTACGCTTACACGTTGCTGACCAATCATCTTTCAGATAGTTGTGACCAGCTGCTTTCATCCAATCAGCATGCAGCGACCTGTCCTATTACTTCCTGTGTCTGGTGTCCTTTCAGGTCTTCCCAACACATTTGGAGGTTATGATGAGACTCCTGAAGTAACAGCCTCCCATTTAAAGGTTACACTTTCTATCATTTATTCCAGTCCAGTTCATTTCTCAAATTTTTTCTCACTGGTTTGGAGGCTGCACTGCTCCAATGATAACACACCAATGCAGGATGTGGGGCGGGGCAGAGGCCTTTATGATGGGGAACATGTTAGCTAACAACATGGATGAGCTGGAGATGCAGGATGATGTGCTTCACCGAGACACGCTGCATGAAACACGTCCTGGACCCCTAATCTGTTTCCACGCTACTGAGCAAGCTGGCCGTTATAAGACAGTCCATCTTGGACATGTCAAGGATGGACATGTCTCTGTAAAAGAGAAGATCTGCATAGGGGACATGGAGCTGTTTTCCTTTATGGACCCAGAGAGTTTACCTATTATTCTGCTAGCGGTTTATATCACCTGGTGCAGGTGATATAAACCGCTGCAGCCTGTGATGTCATCGGCTCCGTGGTCGCTAGGCTACAACCACAGCATCCAACATCTGCAGACCTCAACGTCTCCCTCTCTGCAACATCACCATCATTCCAGCAGTTTGTCTCCAGCAGAGAAAATAAGATGTTGGACTTGTTTCCTGCATCCAGCTCCTCTGTCCTGCCTCCTTCAGGAAGACCAGACCAGGATCTGGTTCTTCTCACCTCCACCTACCAGCCCAACAGGGGGACTTTTTAGCTCCCTTTCTTCTCACATTCTACACATCAGACTGGAGGTCCAACTCAACACATACACAAGTACTCAGCTGTTGTGATGTGTGAGTGGAGGACAGGAGGGGGAGTACACATACCTTGTGGAGGCCTTCACAGACTGGAGTAAAAATATTTAATGTAAAACCTTTTATATTAAAGTTTTTTTTATTCATTTTTTTAAAACAACTTTAAGAATAAAAAATCTTAGAATTAAAACTGAGTTTAATTCAAAATTATGATAATAAAAAGTTTGTTTAAAGACAATATAAATGAGTACAAATAAATAAAATGAATATGAATATGAATTAAAAATCAATATAGATGAATTGAAATGAATGAAAAATGAATATGAATCAATAAAAATGAATATAAATGAGTTATAATGAATATAAATGAATATGCATTAAAATGAATAAAAATGAGTTTACGTGTGTACAGGAATTGAAAAGGTAAACGAGTAACGGATGCATCAGAATAAAAGAAGTCATGTAATCATGACTCTCATCCAGGACTGTGTTGTGCTTCCAGGAGTTTGCTCTGGATGGACTGGTGAACATTGTGGGGGGATGCTGTGGGACCACTCCTCTACACATCAGGTCAGAATCATTTTGGTAAAAACTTTTGGGTTTTTTGTTCTAAGTATTTGTCAGATTGAACTTTAAAGCCTTTCTCCCCACACAGAGCCATATCTGAAGCAGTGAAGAGCTGCCATCCCAGGGTTCCTGCTGCAGAGATTTATCAGGACCACCTGCTGCTGTCTGGTATGTAAACCATCTGATAACCCTCGCCCTGCTCCCCAGCTCCTCTGTCCTGTGTGTGGATCATAGACGCAGATGGATGGATGTTCAAACTGAATTAATGTGGTCCTGTCCTTCCAGGTCTGGAGCCGTTCAGAATTGGTCCCTACACCAACTTTGTAAACATCGGTGAGCGCTGCAACGTGGCGGGGTCACGCAAGTTTGCCAAGCTGATCATGGCTGGACACTATGAGGTGCTTATTATCATTACTCTTACTAGTAATAGTGAAATAAAAACACTTTATTAATCCCAGTATATGGTATAATTTCATTTGTATACATGGAGACCGAGATACATGTCCTGCAGGTTTTAGATGTGTCCCTGACTCAGATGATGTTTCTGCACAATGATCCATTATTCTGAGTCAGGTTTCCCTGCAGGTGGAAACATCTCCACGTCATGATGCTACCACCACCGTGCTGCACTGTTCAGGTTTAGTCTCCTCTGACCTTCTTCCAGATGTTAGGGCAGTCTCCTTCAGGTCTTCTGCTGTCTTTTTTCTGCCCACTCTTCCATATAGTCCAGCTCTGTGAAGTGTCCAGCTGATAGCGGTCCTCTGTACAGATCTTTCAGGGCTACTTTTGGTCTCTCTGATTAATGTCCTCCTTGTCCGGTCTGTAGTCCTGGTGGACTGTCCTCTATCAGCAGGTTTGTTATGGTGACATCTTCTTTCCATCTGGTGATGATGGAGCTCTGTGGGAGTCTCAGTTTCACATATAGCCCAATTCTGATTGGTCCTTGACCTGTCTCGAGATGTCCTAGGTTATCATGGAGTGTCTGGATTAGAGCTTTTCAGGGTCTGAGACTTTTTAGATCCAGTGGATATAAACTGAGATCATGTGACACTCGTTCTGCAGACAGATTAATTTTTTTTTAACTAATCATGTGACTTCTGGTTGCATGAGAGCAGGTGAGTCAGAGCCATTTGTTAGAAAAGCAGAGGATCAGGAGGCCATCAGTCTTTTAGAGGCCAAAAGAAGTGTAGATGTGAATCAGTGTTGTTTTTGGCAGCCATTTGAGTTTTAGTCTTAGTGTTAGTCTTTTTGACGAAAATACATATTCGTTTTAGTCACATTTAGTCATTTCAATATGTGATAGTTTTAGTCCAGTTTTAGTCGACAAAAACTCAAAAAGGTTTTAGTCCAGTTTTAGTCAGTTTTAGTAGGATATAAACAGGAAAAACAAAGTATCGGTCTATAAACAATTGAAATTTGCACATTCAATAACTGTGAAATAAAATCATGAAGCTTTGCTGGTCCCTGAATTTTCCTAAAACTATGTGAATTTTTATCAAAAAATAATCCTCACATTTAGTAGCCCATGTAAATAACAGAAAAAAAATAATAATTTGTGTCTGTTTTTGCAGCCGCGGGTTCTGACTGCTTGCGCTGTTCTATTTTTAGTTTCCTGTCGTTCTCAGATAATGTGAAACGGGTTGAGCTGATGCCGCAGCATCAGGAGAAGATAGGCTGTGCACTGCCACTTCTAAATAGTTTCAAACTGCATAGTAATAGTGCAGATGGTCATCATGACAGTATATTCTGGCCTTTAGTATAAAGTAACTTATGCAATGTTGTCTTGGTGTTCTCTCCATCACTTTAGACTTATCAACTCTGTCTGTTTTTTAGAAACAAATATTCAGGCTGCGCAAATTGAAGTTCATATTTAGTTCCTTTCGGTGGCGAACAAAGCTACAGTTGCTATTTTACTTCCTTTTGTAAAGCAATATTTGATTATAATCAATATTATTTCAGCTGTAAATGGGCCGTGCTGGAGTTCATTGCTGCTGGCACATTTACCACCGTCTCCCTCTACAACACATTCTGTTTTCTTTCTGATTGATTTTATTGAAAGTAAAATTTATGTCCAGAGATCATCTCACCGTTTCCCAACAACATACAAACAAACCCTTTTGTTGATGCTGCTGCTGTGCTCCATCAGTGAATTATAAACTCAACTGCGTGTCTGTGTGTGTGTGACTGGCCGCAGGTGTGTTGTGCAGTGCGCTGCAGGTGGTGGGCGTGGCCAAACAAGGAGCGGATGCAGCTTTTGACAGATTACAGCACAACAGGCAGAAATCTCAGATTATGAACGTCTGACAGACCACCCACTAACATTTTCGTCTAGTCTCATCAGCGAAAACTCGTGCACGTCTCGTCATGTTTTCGTCATTAAAAAGAAACGTTTGGCTCGTCACCGTCTCGTTATCCTCATGAAATAAAAGGTCGTCAACAAAATAATTTCGTCTTTGTCATCGTTGACGAAAAAAAACACTGATGTGAACAGAGCCTACCGTTATGCCACACCACTGCTCCACAAAAAGGATTTTGCCTGCTTCCAGGCCCCAAGGAAACTGTAATGCATAGCCTCTGGAGCATGAAGAGACATCTTGCAAAATACCCTGACAAGGTCAAGAAGTCAAGAAGCTGGTAACAGCCAACACAGTAGCGAAACTCTCTTCTGAGACCACTCCTGCTGGAGAAAGTTGGTACATTCCTCATTTTATGGCCAACCACAATGGCAAAGACAGGATAGTATTCAGCTGCTCATTCAGATACAAAGGTCTCAACATCAATGAGGGCTTGCTGCCTGGTCCAACTCTCTTGGATGTGCTTCTTCGATTTAGTGAGCACAGTGTAGTT
The DNA here is from genome assembly GCA_028567055.1 of Leptatherina wallacei. NCBI lineage: Eukaryota > Metazoa > Chordata > Actinopteri > Atheriniformes > Atherinidae > Leptatherina > Leptatherina wallacei. The sequence goes on along the minus strand of JAOXYM010000023.1, from coordinate 25,132,574 downwards.
ATCACTGGAGACATACGTAGCATGTTTCACCAGGTACTGCTCTTGCCTGAAGACAAGCCACGGCTACACTTACTCTGGCGTGACATGACGAAATACACCCAATAGGCACATCGGGAGGCAACGTAGGGTTCAGTGTCTTGCCCAAGGACCCTTAGACATATAGTCAGCGGAATCGAACCGCCAACCTCCTGTTTAGTAGACATCAGCTCTATTCACCTGAGCTAAAGCCATGGTGAATGTCCAACAACTCTGGCATAAGCACAGGGACTAGGATGACCCCATGCTCCCCGAACACCTCCTGCAAGCCTTGACAGAGGTTGGAGTCAGAAAAAGCATATGGTTCTGTAGCGTACCTTCCGTCCACAGAACCTAGTGCTAATATACATTTAACCTTTCTGTTAGGCAAGGTCACGCGTAGCTCCTCAGAAACAGCACTCAATGCCACAACTAGAGCTCTGTGCAGCCCTAACAGGAGCCCAGTTGGCAAAACTCATCCTAAATGAGCTCACTGTGCTCATCCAAGACGTCACCTACTGGACAGACTTTCCTCCGTTGGTCGCACTCTGAGTCCTGCCACTTCAAGGTATTTTTGGATACCAGACTGGCAGAGATCCAAGAGTTGACCAACCTGATTTCATGGAGATATGTGGATTCTGCCAGAAATCCTGCAGATAATCTCACAAGAGGAAAAAGCTTGAAAGAGCTAATCAAAACCAACCGATGGCTCCCCGGACCACAGTTTTTGCTGCAGTCTCCAAGTGATTGGCCTTCTAGCACCTCAGAACCTGTTAGAGACGATGGCTGAGTTAAGGAAGACTACCTTCTATGGACTAACTATCTCATTACCACCTGTGACAGATGGACGCAAGTGCACCAGCTGGCAAGAGGTATTAGAAACAGTAGCTGAAGAACTTAATGGGGCGGCAGGCCTGTCTGATCATATTCCTGCCAAAACCTTCCAAGAAGTAATACGCTTTGGGTGCTAAAGAGAGTCCATATGGATTGCTTTCCTGAAAACTATCATCTCCTGGAGACAGGCAAACCAGTACCTCCAAGCATCTCATCTGGGATGGAGGCCGGTTAAGATACACCAAAGATCTTGAAGCAGACACAGTTCACCTGACACATCCAGGACCAGATCAAGTGTTTGCAGAGCTCCACCGTGAATCTTGAGAGGCAGTACACAGACATCAAAGGACATGCCTAGGATGCTGTATATGGAGGTCTAAGCCAGACTGCCAAGAAATGGCACAATCCCGACTGACTCCGGCTGTTTAAGGCAGCATTTCATTCAGCTGGGATGAAATGCTTCGACCGATTCCTGATCAAGGTGGGGCGCCAAAATGAGAAGAGTTGGGGTCTGATGACTAGTGACGTACAACTGGAGATCCTGACATTGATTGACAGCAATGCCTTTCTCATGGTCCTTAGAAGGTTCATTGCCCGCTGTTGCCAGCCGGCAGAACTGTATTCTGATCAAGGCACAAATTTCCGTGGCAGAGAAACTGAATTCAAAGGCCTGCAATCAACTCAGTCCCGACCTACGACTCCTGGCCAAGCAACAGATCCATTTCCACTACAGCCCCACTTCTCCTCCCCATTTTGGTGGAGCATGGGAGCCCTCTGCTACAACAATAATTTCCCTGTAAGAGGGATAAATAAAGTATTTTTTATTTCATTCATTCATTTCATTTCATTCATTTCATTTTACTCCACGCTGGGCTCAGAGGCCGTCACAGAGGAAGTCCTTATGACTGTCATTACTGAAATTGAGGCCATATTGACCTCCAAAACCCTTGGATATGTTTCCGCAGACTTAAAAGTTCCGTGGCCAGTTACACCAAACTGTCTTTTGATGGGGCGGCCAGATGGCTCCCTACCTCAAGTTGTTTGTCTGAGCTGCTGAGCAAGAGGAGATGGAGACATTCTCAAGGGTTGGCTGATAGATTTTGGTCTGCATTTGTCAAACATTACCTGCTTGGGCCGCAGACCAGAGGGAAGTGGCAAAATCATTTTCCCGTTGTTCAAGCCGGCATGATGGTAATTGACCCCCAGCTAACATGGTCACTGTAGCAGATGGGCAAAGTCACGAAGATATTCCCAGGCACGGATGGATGAGTCAGGACTGCTGAAGTCCAGATAAAGGGTCGTGTTTACACAAGACCTATCACCCGACTGATTTTGTTGCTTGAGATCCAAGATCCAAAGGACAACCACACCGTACCCTAGAGCGGCCTTTCTAGGGGACAAATTTGGACACACATTTTGGGGCGGCTATATTAGAAAGACAGGTCCTCTGTGCATGCGTCACCCAGAACTTTCCTACCGGCGATGGCGTTGCATGCTGCAGCGGAGTAATAAACTTGTGCCTTGTGTGCGTAACTGACCAAAAAGTAAGTTATGCGGCTTAAAATGGTGAATGTTTACATTGTTTGATTAATATTTGTTAGTTCTGTTCAAACCGTGGTCGGAAATGTCAGTAGTAATCACAGTAGTGTACACTTTGGTTTGCATCTCTATGGCAACATGCAGATCTAATGTTGTTTGCACAAGTTTGTTTGAGTTTGGTGCATTATAGTAAATGAAAGAAATCGCAGAGCTTAATTGGGTTTTTTCCTGGTGCACATGGTTAATTCCAGTCCACCTCGTGTTCACTGAGGTGTGATTATATTCGGCCACTAGATGGCAGCATTGCATTACCTTCTGGCTGGAGATGCCACGTTAAGATAAGATGCAGATTTGTACTCTGGAAAATCTGTTTAACCTGTGTTAAGCCATGTGGCTTAGTTTATTCTGCTAATTTGTATCTGATATTAATGTAATTATTATTGTTTTATTTTCATTTCAGACCACACATCTGCACATATGTTTGTACACTTAATTTATCACCTATTTATCCTCAACTGGATATGATTCTGTACCAAATTGTGCTCTGTTGTGCTGAGATGCCTAAAGGAGACGTAAATTACTGGACTGCATGAACTTTCTGATTTATTTTGTTTTGACCGACACACCAGGGACACACTCATAAACATATCTCCATTTACTATACAGTCTGCCCTTTTTATTGCATAAGCCACACCTATTCAACACATTTAATCCAGGTTCCAAATTTAGCTCAATCTGGTCTCCAGCAGGTCGGACCAGTAAAGTAACAGCATGGTAACTTATAAATTATGCTTCAGTATAAAGAAGTACACTTACATTATCATGATGTTTACTTATAATGATCCTTTTAGATAACATGATGAACAACTGGAAATTTCTGGAGAAAAATATGTAAAATATTTTTACATATAGATTAACATATTTCCTCATTTATTCTAATTTCCAGACCAGCTTGGATCTATAAAACCAGCAACATTTAATCCCAGCTGTCTGGAAGGTAAAAATCTAGTATTAACCAAGATGATCAGAGGAACTTTTCCAGATCTAGAAGTTAATTTAAATGTACAGTTGTAAACAAATGTATTCATATCCTTCCATTAAATAAAAGACAAAATTCTTAATAGTAATTCAAATAACTGGAGACTGAAAAAAGTCATAATAAATACAAATTTGATCAATTATAATTTAGTAAAATAAGACATTGTTTGTTAATTTAATTGAGCTGAAAAATAATAAAAAACAAACAAACAAAACGGTCCTGAACCAATGAGAGCACTTTGCTGATGATCAGTGGGCCAGAACACCTGTGGACAGGTGTAGAAGTCTGATGGAGAGTTACAGAGAACAACTGATTGCAGTGATCGCCTCAAAGGATTTTTCAACAAATATTAGCTTATGAGTGACGTAACGTAGATTAATTTATCATATTTTTTGCTCGTTTATTAAAAATATTTCTATTGAGCCACAATTCAATAACAATGTCATGATTTTCATCAAATTTTTATATATTATTACTTTTGTCAGTTTTGAATTTATTTCAGTGACAGATGACTTTTTTCCTTCTTTAATGGAAGAGTAGGAAAGAGTTTTGTTTACGACTGTACATACGTGTACAGTCTCATCATACATCCTGAATTCACATCTATTAAGTCAGAAAAATATAAAAGATAGAACATGTTATCTTCCTGACCTGGAAATGATTTATATTTAAACTTCACCTGGTGATAACATTATTTTTATTATAATATAATACTATTACAGTTACTTTTATTGTAATACTAGTTACTTTTATTATAATGATTTACATTAGAAATAACAACTGTAACGACTGTAATTATGTTAGTTACTTTTATTGTAATATTAAAGTTGCTTTTATTGTAGTATTAGTTACTTTTATTATAATATTAGTTACTTGTATTATATTAGTTACTTTTAACAGAATTTTAAAGTTGCTTTTATTAGAATATTACAGTTAATATCTTTTAGTTTATTTTCATATTACCAGATTCATCCTGCAGGCCAAATTGAACCTGTTTATATTGTTTATAGGCTAAATGGTGAAAATACTAACCACTCATCACTTTGTTGCTTCTCCACAGCTTGGACTGAAGCTCTGCCATCAGTCCTCAGGAAGCTGTTTTCTCTCAGATAACCGTTACCTGAGAGATAACCGTTACCGGAAGTTTCTCTGTTTCTAGACTACATTTGACGTGTGATTCTGTGTTTGTTCTCCAGGAAGCTCTGAGCATAGCTAAACTCCAGGTGCAGATGGGAGCCCAGGTCCTGGATATAAACATGGATGAAGGCATGCTCGAAGGGCAAACAGCTATGGCTCGATTCTGTAACTTCATCGCCTCTGAGCCAGATATCGCACGGGTAGGAGGTTAAAACAGTCCCTCAGTAATATTTCATGTCATCCGTCTGACATAATGTGCAATATTTACCTCCACCGAGGCATAGGCCATGTCTGCCTGTCTGCCTGTGTGCCTGTCTGTCTGTTAGCAACATACAGTGCTTATAAAAAGTATTCAGCCCTTGGATGTTTTACCCTTTTATTAGTGTGTTCCAGTATTGTGTTCCTGTTTCAAACCTTCGTCACTTAACTCATCCAACTCTGTTTTCGCCAATGTGTTTTTTTTTAATTGAAATGTGTTTTGCGCTTCTCAGCCACCGTAAAATCTCTAAATAAATCCTACATATTAACTCTGATGAAAAAAAGACTACAGGACCTATACCTGGACTACAGGAACTCTACTTAGTCTATATGACCTTTACCTGGACTACAGAACCTCTACCTGGTCTATAGGACCTCTACCTGGTCTATAGGACCTCTACCTGGACTACAGGGCCTCTACCTGGTCTATAGGACGTCTACCTGGACTACAGGGCCTCTACCTGGACTATAGGACCTCTACCTGGACTATATGGCCTCTATCTGGACTATAAGACCTCTACCTGGACTATATGGCCTCTATCTGGACTATAGGACCTCTACCTGGTCTATATGGCCTCTACCTGGACTATAGGACCTCTACCTGGTCTATATGGCCTCTACCTGGACTATAGGACCTCTACCTGGACTACAGGACCTCTACCTGGTCTATGTGGCCTACCCGGACTATAGAACCTCTACCTGGACTACAGGACCTCTACCTGGTCTACAGGACCTCTACCTGGTCTATAAGACCTCTACCTGGTCTATAAGACTTCTACCTGGACTACAGGACCTCTACCTGGACTACAGGACCTCTACCTGGTCTATAAGACCTCTACCTGGACTATAGGGCCTCTACCTGGACTACAGGACCTCTACCTGGTCTATATGGCCTACCCGGACTATAGGACCTCTACCTGGACTACAGGACCTCTACCTGGACTTCTTCAGAAACCAGGACTAGCATGTAGCCAGCTTTGACTTCCAGCTGCTCTTTGACACATAAATAAACTGGACCAGTGGAAATAAAGAAACTAGTCTACATATCTGGACTTTCTGCTACAGACCATCCTTCACTGACCAGTAAAGACATGGAGCTCACGTCCAGTCGGCCATGTTGGAGCACCTGTTTAATTTAAGCTTCAGTAAATGAACTGGTCCCGTTGCTGGAAGTCCAACCAGTCGTATAGAATTATGAAATAACATTCAGAGCTACGTTAGCTAACATCAGACCATTTAACCCAGTTCCTGAGCGTTTCTTTTACTGTGCGCTGCAAAGCTGCTGGTTATCCTGCAGGATGTGTTCAGGTTAACTAGTTGTGGTTTTCAGACTAATAATGAAATTAAGTAATCATGTGTAGAGAAATTGCAATGGATCATCTCAAATCTGATATGAAAGTGTTCATAAATCAGCTGATCTTCATCCCTTCCTGATGTATTGATCGAGTTCAGCTGCAGACATCCCATCATTTAAGTTTTTTTTAGTAAATGAAAAGATTTTGTGACCCACTCTCAGGTTCCTCTGTGTATCGACTCCTCTAACTTCTCGGTGATTGAGGCTGGCCTGAAATGCTGTCAGGGGAAGTGCATCGTTAACAGCATCAGTCTGAAGGAAGGAGAGGAGGAGTTCCTGCTCAGAGCTGCCACTGTGAAGCGTTATGGAGCTGCTGTGGTGGTCATGGCCTTCGATGAGGAGGGACAGGTAAGAAGATGGTCATACACACACCTGTGATCACAACCACACTCACACATGTTCACTGTGCGGTCATCTCCAGGCCACAGATACGCAGCGGAAGGTGGAGATCTGCACCCGGGCGTACTGGCTGCTGGTCAACAAGGTGGGCTTCAATCCCAACGACATCATCTTTGACCCCAACATCCTGACCATTGGTACAGGCATGGAGGAACACAACGAGTACGCCGTGAACTTCATGAGTGCCACCAAGCTGATCAAGGTAACAGAACAGGTCTTCATCACAGACCCTCTGTACAGGGGGCAGCATGAGATCCTCCAGTCCAGAAGATGTTATCAGACACCAGGTAGTTGCCATGCTAACACGTAGCGTAGCAACATGCTAATGGATAGCATAGCAACATGCTAATGGATAGCATTGCAACAATGCTAACATACAGTGTAGCAAAATGCTAAAATGCTAACATGTATCAAAGTAACATGACTGGGAGAAACTGAGCTAAAAGACTTTACCAAGTATCAACACTTCTATGAGGACATCACTGTCCACTTTAGAGCTAATTACAGACATGTCTGTCTCATCGCTGTGGGACAGACGCGTCCGTCTCATCGCTGTGGGACAGACGCGTCCGTCTCATCGCTTTGGAACAGAAACTCAACAAACTCTTTCCCTTAATTTTAAATGAGTCATGAAGGTCCTGCTGGTTTGCATGGAGATGAAGGACGTTTTATAGTGAAGTATTCACTCTGCCTATCATCTACTATGTTGGGCTTCACTTATTCTGGATCCTCATTGTGTTTCTATGGTGAATGTGGGGGCTATCCTATTCTAATACTTCTGTAGTAATCTCAGCCTCAGCTTTCTGTAGAGACCAACATTACACATCCAGCCCTGGTAGTTGTGAAGATAAACAGTTGTCTGCAAAATGATTCGTCCCCTTCCATTAAAGAAAAGGCAAATTCTTAATAGTAATTGAAATAACTGGAGAAAAAAGTAATAATGAAGATACATTTGCTAAATTATAATTAAGTGAAATAAGACATTGTTTTTTAATTTAATTGAGTTGAAAAAATAATAAAAAACAAACAAAATGGTCCAATGAGAGCACTTTGCTGATGAGCAGAAAACTGTCGACAGGTGTAGAAGTCTGATGGAGAGTTACAGAAAATGTGATCACAGTGATCACCTCAAAGGATTGTTCAACTAAATATTAGCTTATGATGATGTAACGTATATTAATTTCTCATATTTTATGCTTGTTTTTTAAAGATATTTCTTTTGAACCACAATTCAAACTACAGATGACTACAGATGAAAACTAGCCTTCTGGCTAATTCTGGCTTTTTTAACTATGTGTAAACAGGTGTTTTATGAAATTGCACTGTCCCCTTTCAAATAAACTAAACTGAAACTGAAAAACAATGTCATGATTTTCATAATTTTTTAAAATTTATTATTACTTTTGCAAGTTTCAGCTTATTTCAGTGACAGCTGTGTTTTTCCTTCTTTAATGGAAGGTAGGGATCATTTTGCAGACATCTGTACTTCATTATGTCATTTCAGACAGGAGGCACAAATTGTATTGAAATAATGTAAAAATTACAAATAAACTTTAATGTCCATCAACTTTTAACTTTATCTTTTTATTTAACTGGAGTCTTCTTGAATCTTGTTCAGTGTTTTTGGTTATTTTGGTTCATAAACATTTCATTAGAAATTCAGACCTGACTAAATTCTGTATTGTGTTTAGGAGACTTTACCCGGAGCCAGGGTGAGTGGAGGTCTGTCCAACCTGTCCTTCTCCTTCAGAGGTATGGAGGCCATCCGAGAAGCTATGCATGGTGCATTTCTCTATCATGCTATTAAGGTGAATACGGCTACACGCTGTCACATAATATCCCTGTTACAGCAGTCTGGGAACCATCTGCTGCCATCATGTGTTCACTGGTCAACACAACCCAAATATCAGTAGATTGGCTGATGATCAACTCTAGCACACATCAGCTGATCAACCAACTTTCCCTTCCTGTTTAATATTAACTAAACAATTTAACCTGCTTCAGCCAACATATGCAAGCTGTCTTTCAGCCCACATCCTCCAGCTTCTTTTTTCAGACGCTGACTTAATACAAGTCATGTCTTTCATCCACCCAACAGCCACTTTATCAGGACCACCTCATTAATACCGAGTTAGACCCCTTTTAACTCCAGAACTGCCTTAGATTCAGCAAGGTGTTGGAAGCACCGGGGTGGGTTCTAATTTAACCTGGGAGGGGTCTAATTTATTCTGGGTGGGGTCTAATTTAACCTGTGAGGGGTCTAATTTATCCTGGGTGGGGTCTAATTTAACCTGGGTGGGGTCTAATTTGTCCTGGGTGGGGTCTAATTTATCCTGGGTGGGGTCTAATTTAACCTGGGTGGGGTCTAATTTAACATGGGTGGGGTCTAATTTATCCTGGGTGGGGTCTAATTTATCCTGGGTGGGGTCTAATTTAACCTGGGTGGGGTCTAATTTTATTTAACTTAATTTAAAAATAACTAATTACTGGACTTCCTGTGACGTCATGGTAAGACCAACATGTTAGAACCAAGGCTCTGTCAGAAAAACGTAGGAAACGGTGGCAACAGTAGATATTTAAGAACTTCAGACTAGAAAACAGCGTTTGAACAGGATGGCATTCTCTTTGGAAAATAAAGGACCTGGAAAGAAGGGGACTTTGAAAGAAATAGACAATCTATCAACCTCAGACAGTGCTAGCTTACATACTACTAGCCAGGAGGCTGAGAGTTTCATGATGGAGGAAATGAGAAAAACTGCGTGAAAATATTCAGGGACATAAACAAACTTCACAGACTCTCGAGCGCTTGGAAAAGGCTCTGACTGACATGAAAGGGCAGCTTGGGGACCACCAACAAAGGATTTGTGAGTTGGGAGGGAGGGCAGTGTTGCCAGCTCCTCAGTAAGAAAAGTAGCTATTGGCTGTCCTAAAAGTCCCTAGAAGTCGCTAAATGACGTCATCATCTAATTTGCATATGCAGCCTGGTGCATATTGTAACGGACCCTGCAGTGGAGAGGAATAATGTCGTGGGAGAGGCAAAAAAGTGATTAAAAACACACCTTAAATATGTTTAGAGCAGCAAAAAAACACTTTCTTCTATCAATAATTTCTTTATTTAGTTTAGATTAATTAGAGGGCGACAACATGTTAGAATACGTTTAACTTTTTAAATGTTTTTTTCCTTACTCTTTATTAATATTCGTTAATATCCAACAATAAACCAGGCGGGATCAGCCAGCAGCAGCTTTGCACATTTAATTCTCAGTCTGGAGTACAGGTGAACGTCTCCTGTTCTGACTGCAGCTCAGAGCTGCTGCTGCGTGAGGAGGGCCGAGCCTTATGGAAGAGGGATGAAGGGGAGAGCAGCAGAACCCACTGCTCACAGAGAAAAATCAAACCATACGTGCTTTCACGTTGGTCTTCAGAAATCTCAAAAGTCTCCTGTAACTTCAGAAAAAGTCACTAGATTTGTCACTAGTCGCTTTTTTGAATAAAAGTCGCTAGAGGGGTCGGACAACTCGCTAAATATAGTGACAAAGTCGCTGAGTTGGCAACACTGAGGGAGAGTGAGTGGGGTTGAAGATATGGCAGCGACACCGGGTGCTCTGGTATCTACTTCGACGCGATAAACAACTCGCAGCTGTTTGTGACGACCTACAAAATCGGCTGAAAAGAAACGTCTGAATATTCTAGATACCAGAGGGCAGTGAACAAGAGATGTGGTTGCGTTTGTAAAAGGCTTGGTGCCTAAAGTGCTGATACTGCCGCCCAACCTGGACATTAAAATTGAAAGGGCACACCGCTCGCTCCAATCCTGACTAGTAGATCCAGTTACTCCCCCAAGAGCAATAATCATGAGATTCCTTGATGCAGCAGTAAAGGATGCCATTTTATAGCAAGCACGGAGCCAAGGACAGATGATAGGATATTCTTGGATCAGGACTATTCTCCTGAACTACAAAAGAAGCAAGCTAAATTCCACACGGTTGTAAAGCAGTTAAAGCAAAAAGGCGTGCAGGGAAAGTGCCTATATCCAGCGCGACTGAAACTCAAGATGGACATGGGAGAGAACATCTTTTCCACCCTGACGAGCGCCGCTGACACTTTGAGAGAGCTGGGTATCCACCAGTGTGGAGAGGAGGAGCACATCGAGGAGAGACTAACTGAATGATGAAGGGAAAAAGAAATGGCATGTTAGCGACATCTGACCTGAAGGCCATGATGGAGGAGGAAGAAGAGTAGTGTTAATAATGTATATTACACCTAGACCACTTCAATGAGACTCTAGTCTGTTGCTATTAAAGCTGTATGTATGGACATTAAAAGAATGAAGGCCATTAAAGTTTGAAAAAAACTAAATTGCCACAAAATGCGAAACAAAATTAATATACTGACGGGGAACTCGTTATGTTTACATGAGTGATTCACACTCACTATTACCATGTTTGCATGTTTGTGTAATACTGGTCATTGTTGCAGATTGTATGCTATTTACAACAGAGACATCAGGTCACCACTCTGTCCCATTATAACCGGGGGTCAGATATGGCTACAGTTGATGTGTCTGGCTGGACATATAGACGTTCTGTTTTATGTTCGCAATGTTTGTATTTTGTTTGATCTGATACAAGTGGTGAATTTTATATATATAAGATTATACATTGTATATGATCCATCCCAGGTTAAATTTTATATACAGGTAGACACGTACATTTTAAGTCCAACTATTTTTTTTTGGGGCTGTCTAACAGATTCTAATGAATGTACAGGGCTTTTCTATAAGAAACAATACAAATACTATGATGGCATTATTTGACTTAATTACTTATGATATAAAGGAAATAAACAACCCAATCAAAAGAAAAAAAGATACTGGGGCAGTTGAAGAAAATGCACTGCTCCATAGCGCATAGAATGGCTGGATCAGGTTTACAGTTGCTCTTATGGGAAAAGTAAAAAGAGAGGGATAGCTATATTGATTAGCAGATCTGTGTACTTTCACTGCGAAAAGATTTTTCAAGATACAGAGGGTCGATATGTTATGGTTGTAGGGATAATTACAGGACTAAAAGTAACAATTCTGAATGCTTATGCACTTAATTAGAACTGCCCTAATTTTTTCAAAAAGCTTGCACATTTAGTAGCAGATAATGCAGAAGGCATTTTTATTATGGGTGGGGACTTGAATTGCGTACTGAATAATAGATTGGATAGATTACCAATATCCTCAAAGCCTCAAACCAAGATGTCTAAAAGTCTACTGAATATGATGAAAGAACTGGGGTTGATAGATGAATGGCATCAACTCCACCTGAATGAGAGCGACTTCACGTTTATGTCACAAACACATGGGAGTTCGTGGTTGAATGATTTCTTACGTTAAAAAAAAGACATCTGCCGGGTTAAAAATAGTGTAATTGAACCAGCGACTATCTCTGACCATAACCCAGTTACAATGACACTTGATTTGGGATTAGAGCAGTGTATGAAGTATTGGAGAATTAATGTCTCGTGGGTTAGCTGGAGAATATTACAAAGTGTTTATTAAGACCTCACCCCTGTACCATGTAAGCTATACAATTACGTGTTAAACTCTGGAAAGCTTCCAGAATCCTGGTCAGAGGCTATCATCACAGTCCTGCATAAGGAAGGAAAGGACCCACTGCAATGTTGTAATTATCACCCTATAAGCCTCTTGTGCATCAATTATAAATTATTTACATAAATTTTAGTGAATAAGATACAAATATATATTAAGAAATTAATGAACTCGGATCAAACTGGGTTCAAGTCGCCATGGGATAAAAAATATTAGGAGAGTATTGAATCTGCAATCTTTTATGGCAAAGAAAACACAAACGTTGATGCTTCTCAGCTTGAACACAGAGAAAGCTTTTGATCGTGTGGATCGGCAATTTTTAGAATAAACCTTAATTGAAATGGGCTTTGGTGAAAATTTTACTGATTGGTTTTGGTTGTTGTACAAGAACCCTAAATCAAAAGTTAGAGTTATGGGCATTGCTCTGATTTTTTTGGCATGCTAGAGAGGAGTAAGCCAATAAGAGTTCCAGTTTCCATTTTTAACCTGTTAAACAAATTGATTTCCAGAGGTGGAAAGTAATGCATTTCATTTACTCAAGTTACTGTAATTGAGTAGTTTTTGTGAGTAATTTGTAATTTTGTTAGTAGTTTTTGAAATAAGTAATTTTACTTTACTCAAGTACAGTTTGACCCAAGTAGTTTTACTTCACTACATTGGACACCTCCCCCAATACTGAGTAAAATTATTCCCAACGTCACGGATTGTCAATCTCTGCTGCTAATCTACTTTGGTTATGTTCGGTGTAACGCCATGTGCTATTTTATTTTATTTTTTGTTTATCCCAAGCATTATATTCATTGTTTAGTTAAAACCATCCTCATTAAGCAAAATATGCCTCCGTGATATCAATAATGAAAGTAACTGAGGAACATTTACTCAAATTCCATTTTAAATCAACTCCTTTTTTACTATAACTCAAGTAGATTTTTACTTTTACTAGAGTAGAATTTAAGAAAATAAAAATACTTTTACTTAATTACAATTTTTAATTCCTTTCCCACCTCTGTTGATTTCTCAGTTTATATGGCAACACAAGAGACCCAGAATTAAACTTAAAATACTTTAGCTACCTAAAAATTAAGGTGTTTTGGCTTTGCCAAATTAAAATGTTTTTATTGTTGGGTGGTTCAACTGGCTGTGATTGGGAGTTGGATCAGTGGGTATGAGGGAGTAAAGTGGACTGCAATAGAACAAGATGAATTTAAAGGTACACAGTTATCTGCCATAACTTTTATGGATTCAAAGTATGTTAATAAAATTAAGACTGGAATGATTGAATAAAACATACACTAAGGTTTTGGGCAGAAGTTAAGAAAATGCTTAAACATACTGGATCAATTTCTAGAGCTATGCCTATAGCTGACAATGTAGATTTTCCACCATCGATATTGGATCATTGGTTTAGGAGATAGGCAGCTAAGGGCCTGGTTATTTTTAATCAGTTATTTAAAAAACACACTTAGTCTTTTTCACAACTTCAGGAGCAATTCGATTTTTGCAAATGCGGCATTACGTCACAAATCACAAAGAAAAAGAGAGAATTACTAAAATCCCAAATAGTATAAAACAATATTTTATTACAATCTTAGAAAAAAACGTTCCCCATTACGTAAACATGTTTCCCATCTCTATAAAAGACTATTATTAGATACCTCTCAGAAAACATATAATATTACAGAAAAATGGGAACTAGAATGTAATATAATGATAGAAGACGAAGTGAAGAAGAAAACTTTAAAAAAGAAATTGAGAAAATGGTAAAGAACGAAATCCCTTCACATTTACAGTTTTATTTCCTCGGTGTTGTAACAGCTGACCATTTCAATGTTGAACAAAGATATATTTTACATATATCACTAATGATTGCTAGGAAAACTATAACTGTGAATTGGAAGAAGGTTAAACCACCAACTAAACCACTAAAGGGTTACAGAGGCTAGAACGCGTTTATATGATGGAGACAACGACGGCTTCGTTACAAATAAAAATGACCTTTTAACCAGAGACGGCATTTGGTGAAAGAGTATCTAAATATGTAAATTATATGGGTTGTTTAAAACTTTTGAAATTTTTTTGGAGCATATATATTTGTTGCAATATACAAAAATATTTCTACATCTACAGATGTTTATGATCATGAACACTTATATGCAACATTATCTATGTATATATTATATTTTTTTTCTGTATTATAATCATTCATGTACTTTAGTTTATTTAATCTTTTTTCTTTTAAAAAAAATTTCTATACCACCTTTCCTGTCTCAGATATTGTTCTCAGGAAAGCTTTTCTTCTGTTTCCACCAGTACATAAGATCAAGTGAACTGGGAAATAGCTGCTGGTTTGCCACAAATATTCTCTTTTCTTCCAGAAGATCCAGAAAACCTCCAAATATAAACTGGTGAAGTTTTGTTGGGTAATATGTTATATTATTTATATGTTCATTCTTCCAGGATGGTATGGACATGGCCATTGTGAATGCTGGGAACCTGCCAGTGTATGACGACATTGATAAGGAGTTGTTGTTGATGTGTGAAAACCTAATTTGGAACAGAGACGCAGATGCTACTGACAAGCTTCTGGCTTACGCACAGGTACGTACAGGTAGACACATGTACACACAGGTACACACAGGTATGCATGTCACAAAGGGAGAGAGTGGACCCAAGGAAAAAGTTAGAGGTTAGGTTTAACTGTTTATTTAACAATGGTTGGAGTGACCAGGTGACTGGAAGTCCAGAGGTCCAAGCTGTTTCTTGAGAGTGGGCAGACAGGATCCAGCAGATTTATCATCATCGTCGTCATCATCATCAATAATAAACTGGAAGGAGATCAGTTGTTTAGTTCAGAGGTGGGGGAGAGCTAAAGTTCTGCTCTTCTTCTGGAATGCTGAGGGAAGGTTGATCCTGCAGGAGGAAAGGTTAGCTTGAGTTTACCAAACCATTAATAATTCCAACAAAAGATTTGTGCTTTCAGAGTCACTCCTGAATTCTTTGTGAGACTCCAGATTTGAGACCCTATAGCAGATAGACAAAGAATGCTCTATGAGGAAGAGCTAGTCCATGCGGTCTGTTCCAGGTTCACAATGACAGAATTTCCTCTGGTGCGTGGTTCTTATCTGAGTCCTGCTAGAGAATACGCTACACACCGGTAAGCACAGGTTGGGCAGAAGTCTAGATGCTCTAGGTACACACATGTAAACACAAGTACTAAGGATCGACTGATATCGTTTTTTTAGGGCCGATACTGATTATTAGTAATTAAGGAAACCGATAACCGATATTTAGAACCGATATTCATTTGCAGCAAAAATGTAAATTTTGGT
>JAOXYM010000023.1:25084489-25094941 GCA_028567055.1 Leptatherina wallacei | reverse complement strand
CAGCAGGCGAAGCAACAAGTGAAGCAGCAGGCGAAGCAGCAGGCGAAGCAGCAGGCGAAGCAGCAGGCGAAGCAACAGGCGAAGCAGCAGGCGAAGCAGCAGGCGAAGCAACAGGCGAAGCAACAGGCGAAGCAGCAGGCGAAGCAGCAGGCGAAGCAACAGGCGAAGCAACAGTCGAAGCAACAAGTGAAGCAGCAGGCGAAGCAGCAGGCGAAGCAACAGGCGAAGCAGCAGGCGAAGCAGCAGGCGAAGCAGCAGGCGAAGCAACAGGCGAAGCAACAAGCGAAGCAACAGGCGAAGCAACAAGCGAAGCAACAAGCGAAGCAACAAGCGAAGCAACAAACAAAGGATCAGGCGATGCAACAGGCGAAGCAACAAGCGAAGCAACAGGCGAAGCAGCAGGCGAAGCAGCAGGCAAAGTAACAGGAAAAGCAGCAGGCGAAGCAGCAGGCGAAGCAAGAAGCCATCTGGTAGTTACAGCTAGATGTTGTAATCTGACATTTTGCCATTACAGCCTTTAAATTACATTTACACTTAAAAAGTTAGCTGAGAAAAGAAAATATAATGTCTGTTATTTAGGTTTCTAATAATTGTGGCTGCTGGATTCTTCTGAGGATTGCAGTCACAAGTGAATCCATCTCATCCTGAGCACTCAGACTGCTGGTACTTAACACTTTTGTCTTTCATTTTAGTTTGGCCTCTAAATAATCTGAGTTTTTACAACCAACATGTCTTCCAGTCCGTCTCATCCAACTCATTGTGACTGATAGAAATCTTCTTTGTCTGATGTGTTCCTGCAGATGTCATTGGTCTGTCGGGTCTGATCACCCCGTCTCTGGATGAGATGATATATGTAGCCAAAGAGATGGAGAGACTTCGAATGACAACGCCACTCTTGATTGGTGGAGCCACTACTTCAAAGTAATGTCACACAAAGACAGATTTCTCCCCCTAACCAAGTCTTCACTCTCATAGGTCAATGTGCACCTGTAGGCAAAAAGATGTTGTGCTCATGTATGCAGGAAGTCCAGATTAGCCCGTTTACAATCAGATTTCTGTCTCCATCGTGTCAGAAAAACCAGATCTTCACAGTATTAATCAGATAAAATTTGCCTCTTTTATCTTAATAAAACGCATACATTTCCTGTTCAGCTCGCAGCAGGTTTGGGTATTTTTCCATTAGTTAGTTCAACCAGCCGATCCTGCAAGAAAAGGATCTTTTCTTTTAGCAGATGCTCATTGTAGGAGACATTCAGTGGTCAAAATATGAGAATTTGCTCCAGCAGTAAAATATTTAATGTACCTTTCTGTGCACAACTTTCCTTCTAAATATTAAAGATGCAATAATTATGTGTGTTTTGTGTTTGGTAGGACACACACAGCGGTGAAGATCGCTCCACGTTATAGTTGTCCTGTTGTCCACGTCCTCGATGCCTCCAGGACTGTGGTGGTGGTAAGAAATCTGATCCATAAAAACATTCTTTAGGGTCGTCAGAACAACAGCTGAAGGCAGGAAGTGGTTTATGAGACAGTCCAGAGTTCACGTCTGTCATTTGACCCACCTGATGTTCAGGATGCAACCATCCTGCTTTCATTAGAGTTAGACACAGTTTTTCATTTCATCCCAACCAAAGTCATCAAATAATCCAATTCACTCTTATTCAGTCCATTTCAGTTCAATTTGGTTCAATAATGATCCAGTTGAATCCAAGTTATTCCAGTTCAGTACGTTTCATTACCAGTCAGTTTCTTTCCGGTTCATTGTATTTGGATTCATAAATTGACAATATTGCTGTTAATAATGTAACATCGTAACAGTTCCTGCTTCTGCTTTGTTTCCGTTATCTTTGGTTCCTGCTGCAGCAGCGCTGGTGGGACGAATAGATTGTGGTGGGTCATGTGACTCCCACTGATAACCAGTGTGGTAGTGTTGCTTAGTGAGATCTTCATTGATCGTGTTAGTGAGGCTAGATCACTTAAAGGTTACTCTGGATGTGTCGAAGCTGTTTTTGTACGACAGACCAGTTTTAACTGCAGCTCATCCAGTATGGAACATTCTGGAGAAGGTTTGCTGGGTCCTCCTCCTTCAATACCAGAAGACAGACCAGTATACCAGGAGACATGAAGGACAACAAGCCATCATCTGGACCACTATCTGCTCCTTTGTACAAGGAGGATCTCTGCCTACTGAATGGCCACTAATGTTCATGTTTCTGCTTAAATTGTCACAAACTAGCTCCATGAGGGAGGTATGAGGGCCCCACATTCACAAGTTCAGCATGATTGGCTTTTGCCAGAGAGCACGGGAGATTGGCAGATTGGCCATCAGCGCCCTGTGATCTTCACTGATGACAATAGGTTCACATTGAGAACATGTGACAGACGTTAGAGTCTGGAGACAACGTGGAGAACATTCTGCAGCTGCAACACCCCCCAGTATGACTGGTTTGGCAGTGGGTCAGTGATGGGGAGGCTTATCCTTGGAGGGCCGCACAGACCTCCATGTGCTAGCCAGAGGTACCCTGACTGCCATTAGGTACCAGGATGAGATCCTCACACCCATTGTCAGACCACATGCTACTGCAGTGAGACCTGGGTACCTGATGCCCTGATCCAGGTCTGTGAGGAGATCCCTCAGGAGAACTTCAGTGGCATCATCAGGAGCCCAGACATTGTAGGGAGCGCAGACAGGCACTGGAGTCTGAATCCAGACCTCCATGGGTTCATGATTTCCATCAATCACTCTGATGTCGTTTTGTTCTCCACTATGTAACAATTTAAGATTTTTAACTGAAATAATTCATTCATCAACATCTAAGACGTATTTAAGTCTTCCTTGTATTGTTTTGAGCAGTTTATATGTATGGGATATAAAAGTATGTTTAATTTATTTCAATGTGCAGCTGATGTAGATCTGCAGGACATAGATTGGAAAGATGATTTTGTCTTTGTTTCTGAATGTTTAAGTGCTCACAGCTGCTGGATGAGGCCATGAGGGAGGAGTACTTGGAGGACCTGAAGGAGGAGTATGATGACATCAGACAGGATCACTATGACTCCCTGAAGGTGAGGGAAGTTTTATAAATGTCAGTACAGGTGAGGCCAGAGCAGACTGACTGGTTTCAGAGGAACTTCTTTGGTCCAGTTACCTGCACTGACAACAGTCTTTAGTTATCTTCCATCCATGTATTGATCCTTTCTTTAGTCATAAAACAGATAATATTCAGCAGTCATAGGAAAACTCAGTCCTTTCACTCATGTTCAACAAAGTAAAAAAAGAAAATTTCTCTTTTCTGTCATTTTGAAATGGGCTTATGACATTTTTTCCATCAATGGATTTTCTTTTGGAAAATGAATGTAAACATAGATGTAAGCTCCATGAATGATAGAGGATAAAACTGCAGCACAGCCATCTCCTGAAAGCATCCAGACCCAGGATGAAGTGTTTAACTCATGCATGATATCCTCCAAAATTCCTGGCTGATTGGAGAAGTCCAGGTCGAATAGTCTTGAACAAGAAATGTGCTGTACAAATAAACTTGCCTTGCAAATGCAAAGAAGCTAAAATAGGGGTTTATATGTTTGCGTTTCTGGCCCCTGTTAAAAGTCAGGGGCCGGGTTATTGCGGATGCCTGAATAAAGAGCATTGCAGTAGTCCAGACAAGAAGAAATAAAAGCGTGAACAACTTGTTCAAAGAGATTAAAAGATTAAAAAAAATTCACTTTTGATAAAAGTCGAAGGCGGTAAACACTCGATTTTAAAACTGCATTGACCTGTTTGTCAAGTTTAAAATTGCTGTCATGGTGATGCCAATGCTGGTGACTTTGGGACGTACATAGTTTTGGAGGGGTCCCAAGTCAAAGAGGGCATTTCCAAATAACATAATTTCAGTCTTTCCCTCATTTAGTTTTAAAATTTTGGGGCTAACCAAGCCTTGACAACACTTAGACGGTGGAGTAGGGCTGTCAGGAGGCAGTGGTTGTTTTTCGACAATTTGAATGTAAATTTGCTGTGAAATGCCCGACTGGAACGAGTCTAAAGGGCCATTTGTATCTAAAATCGGTTGCAGTTGGGCAAGCACACATTTCTCCAAGGTCTTAGAAACCAGTGGTAGTTTAGAAATGGGCTGATAATTGGCCAAAACCATAGGGTCAAGGCCAGGTTTTTTCATCATAGGTTCCACTACAGGATTCTTACAGAAAGTGAGAACAGTGCCAGAGACCAAGCTCTTGTTAATTATATACCTAACAAAGGAACCTATGGTGTCCCAGACCTCTTTAAAAAATCAAAGCGGGATCGGGTCTGTGGGACAGGAAGAGGGTTTAACTTATTCAACCATTCCAGAGAGTGGCACAGGCTCAAATTGATCAAACTAGCAGAGCACTCAGTGACCTCTGAACATGCCTAGTGCCCCCATTTCTGACCTGGAGGAGACTCTCCACCTTTTTCTGGTTGAGGACCATGGTATCGGATGCTCATTCTCATTCCAACCATTTCACATTTTGCTGCAAAACGCTCTCGCTGGAGATCACGGCCTGATGAAGCCAGCAGAACCATGTCATCTGCAAAAAAGAGACCCAATCCTGAGACCACCAAACCGAATCCCCTACAGCACAGGTGCCAAAGCCTGGTCCTCGAGGGCCGCTGTCCTGCAGGATTTCAATGTTTCCTTCTTCAACACACCTGGCTCAAATTAAAAGGATACAACAGCCTATGAAGCTCTGCACAATTACTCATTAATTTGAGTCAGGTGTGTTGGAGCAGATATACATAGAAAACCTGCAGGATTCCGGCCCTCGAGGACCAGAGTTCGACACCCCTGCCCTAAACACTGCAGCTGCGCCCAGAAATTCTGTCCATAAACGTTATGAACAGAATCGTGACAAAGGGCAAACATAGCGGAGTCCAACCCTCACCGGAAACAAATCCGACTTACTGCTGCAAGGAGGGCCGAGCTCTGGTCCTGGGGGGTCTGGCACTTCATTCTCCTGGAGCTGGAGCTCCATTATCTTTCACAAACTGCTCTTCCCCCTGAGCTACATATCCTGGATCTAAGATTGTGAGACTGTGTTAAACAGACAGTTTTTGCAGTGAGACACAGTCTAGACATTATTTGAATGTAGGTCATCCTGAGTTTCATTTGAAGATGAATAAACTGAGTTTTTCCCATGTTGGTTCCAGGACCGTCGGTATCTGTCTCTGTCTGAGGCAAGACAGAAGTCCTTACATGTAGACTGGTTCTCTGCTCCTAAACCTGGTGAGTCCTGAACAAAGGCAGACTGACATGTTAATCTGTCAAATAACTCCATGCAGAAATCTGTCCTTTTCAATAAACCTGGAAACATCTTTGTGAGACAGTTGTCTTTGTGTCACAGTGCGTCCTCAGTTCCTGGGAACTCGTGTGTTCGATTGCTACGACCTGAACCGTCTGGTGGACTTCATCGACTGGAAGCCTTTCTTTGACGTGTGGCAGCTTAGAGGAAAATACCCCAACAGAGGATACCCCAAGATCTTCAGCGACGCCACCGTTGGTACGGGCCTGTCTTAAATCCACCATGTCTGACGTCCATCCATTCTGGAAATATGTCAGCAGCACAGGAGTGTGCTCAGACCTAAACGTCATGTTTAGAAAATTCTCTCTCATCCAGATGTTTATTTGCTTCAGACACTGACACAGTAAGTCTATACGGTTGCAGGCTGGCTTTTATGGTGATAAAGACATATCGTCAGCATAACTGTGATAATTAATATTAAAGTTCTGTAATATTTGACTCAAGGGCAGCATATACAAGTTAAACAGAAGAGGTCCAAGGACTGACCCCTGGGGGACTCCACAAGTCATAACCACTTGCTCAGATTCATAACTGCCTTCTAAATAGGACCTGAACCAGTTAAGGACCGCTCCAGAAAGTCCAACCCAGTTTTCCAGCCTGTGCAACAGGATTTTGTGATCTACAGTATCAAACGCAGAAAATGTCACTGGATAAAGTTGTTTTTCTTTTTAACTGCTATTTATCCATCCATCCATCCACCAAGTCTCAGGGAAGGGGGGTATGTCTGGACTAGTCCATCACTGGGCCTTCATTTATTTATTCTATATGCGAATATGCAGGTTCAGAGGCTCGTAGAGTCTTCGATGAAGCCCAGTTGATGCTGACCCAGGTGATGACCAGCGGCAGTCTGACTGCGAGGGGGCTGGTGGGCTTCTGGCCAGCTCAGAGTGACGGTGATGACATCAGCGTCTACAGAGATGATGTGAAAGTGGGCAAAGACACGAAGCCCACCGCCACGCTTCACGGCCTCCGGCAGCAGGTGAGAAACTGAAGATCAGATTCTTGACATCAGCACATCTGCAGCAGCTGCTTGGCTGCATCGACTCTACAAGGACGTGGGATGAAATTGTGTGTGTGCTGCAGGCGGAGAAGGACCGCTCCAGTTCAGAGCCCTACCTCTGCATCTCTGACTTCGTGGCCCCTGTAGAAAGCGGCGTGGCAGATTACATCGGTGTGTTTGCTGTGGGTGTGTTTGGAGCCGAGGAGCTGAGTCAGCAGTTCCTGACCCAGGGAGACGACTACAGCAGCATCATGGTCAAAGCTCTGGCTGACCGTCTGGCTGAGGTACTTTGTCCAGAACTCAGCACAAAAAAACTGGACTTTGGATTTTTCTGTGAGAAAACAGAAAGTTTTAAGATGTCCAAAAAAAATGTTTTTAGGCTTTAAAATAAGAACTCACTTTCAAATCAGGATAAACGATTGCTGGGAACAATGGAACCAGTAGTCATGTGTGTGTACGTTGACAGTTTTTGCTCCATCAGAGCACTCTTTAAAGGAGACATCTGCCCATTTAGACACATGAAACTCAGCCAGAGCAACAGAAGGTCCTTAGTGACAGCTCACTGGACCTCTCCACCCTGATCATACATCCAATGTTCTGTTTTTATTGGATGGAGGGGTGGATGGGTGGATTAAAAGAGAGATTTAGGGAGGAAGACAGGAAGGCATTGAAACAGATGGAGACATCCTTGAAGATTAATTTTAAGGCAGTTGAGTCTTCCAGCTGAAGACAACGTCCACCTGGAGACGTCTTTCTTTAGTTTGCTGATCCGGGTGGAAAGTTAGCGAGGAAATTGTCGCTGTATTGATCCGGACCTTCTGATCAACCTGTTATTAGAAAACTGGAGAATATGTCACCAGCACAAGGCTGCCAGGGCGCAGTCATGGAGCAGACGGGGGGGGGGGAGTCAGAGCTTATATAAACAGTGAGGAAAATGGGGACATGTGTTCTTCCTCCAGAGACCTGAGACTGATGAAGAGGTTTAGGTTGTAGTCGTACAGCGCTGACCTGACTATGAGCTGGTGAAAGAGTCTGTGGTAGCACCTCCGGACTGCTGACCCCCACCTGAAGGAGCTGCTGCAGTTTTATGTCTCTAAGCTATGACACTCTCCCAGGAAGAGGAGGATCTGACTGTGGGGGTGAAAATGAAAGAGCAGCAGCCATGTTGACAAAATAATATAAACCCTAAAAAAACCAACAAACGTGATGAAATTCCAGGTTTCAGAGCAACACAGCAGGTAAAATGTGGAAGGGAGGGAATATTTTACGTCTCCTCCTTTCTGCTCTGCAGGCGTTTGCCGAGGAGCTTCATGCTCGTGTGAGGAAGGAGCTGTGGGGCTACAGCGCCAACGAGGCTCTGCAGGCCTCAGACCTCCACAGAGTTCGATATAAAGGCATCAGACCTGCAGCCGGCTATCCCAGCCAGCCTGACCACACAGAGAAGATCACCATGTGGAGCCTGGCTGATGTCCAGGAGAAGACCGGTAAGAAACCTGCAGGACACACACATCTGCTGGCTTTTATTCTGCATCCTTGTCTCTGTGTAAGCTGTTGTATCATGTGGATGGAGATGACCAGGATCCATACTGATGAACTAACTAACCTCCAGACAGCCTGACTTGTTAGTTTTCCTGACTGGCCAGAGCTGTCGGACTCACTCAGGTGGTTAAAATGTTGGTTTATGTGACCAGAAGAATGTGATGTTGCCACGGGAAGTTTTTACTGTATTTGCATGTTTCTGCTCAGATCCTCCTGTTGGCAGAGTTTTCCTCCACTTTATATCTACTTCTGGATAAAATAACATCCCAAAAGAAACGTTACACCACAGGAGAAGAGCTGGAGATGAGTTGACAGACAGGGGGACAGGGTACTTCAGGGAAAACCACCTAGCTATCTCTTTACTCAAACCTCTGGAACTTTGACCAGATAACATCCACATGTTGCTCCATGCTTTCCTGGAGGTTTCTGTCTCCTGGGTTTTAAACTGGTTATTTTCTATGAAATGTAAAGAAACCCTCATTTTTTCCTATGCTCTATCCTGATTTACCTCGACCAGTGGTTCCCGTCCAAGGGTCCCCACACCTCTTAGAAACAGGTCTTCACTGACTGTACGCAACTTATAAAAATGAAATTTACAAAATTCGAACACATTTAGTTGATGATCAAAGTTTTTAGAAGAAGTGATGCTTCACACAGAGGCGAGGCTTTACAATCAGCTGATGATCTGCTGGAAGTTCAACATGCTGACTTCATGGATACAGTGAGGCCAAAACTTATCCTGAATCAAACATTGGTCCTCTGGACCACAAGTGGCCCACATAACACTTGCCATTGCACAACGGAGCCATAAGTAGCCCAGATATGGACAAACATGTCTGCTATGTGGCTGTAGGACACATGACGGTCTGGAAGCCGAGCAGATGGAAACGCTCACTGCTGCTTTCTTCACTTCTCTTCTCCATCATTAATATATGTGTGCTGCTGTTTTATGGTCAATAACTCTGCGTTGTGTGTGTGCAGGTATCAGTCTAACAGAGTCCCTGGCCATGACTCCGGCTGCCTCCGTGTCTGGACTCTACTTCTCCAACCCTCAGGCCTCCTACTTTGCCGTTGGAAAGATCACCAAGGAACAGGTCCAGATCTCCTGTCATACAGTTTCCATTTGTTTGACCTGCTGACATTCAGACCAGATGCTGATTCAGCTTCATTACTGTTTAAATGAAGAAGAAAGCCACAGTTACCAAAACCATTGTAGACTCCAAACCACATGAAGGTGTAGACTGGGATCAGCAGAACTCATTGTACACTGCCTGTCCAAAGAAAAGTCCCACTCTACCATGGTTGAACCTCCTTTATCTGTGGTTCCAGTAGCTTCTCGGCATCATTGTTTCTAGAAGCTTCTGCAACATCATATTTATTTCCATCCAAGATCTTGTAGTGATGATGGGAGAGTCCGACCTCCAGCACAAGATCCTCCATGGGGTTCAGGTCTGGACTCTGTGGTGGACTGATGTCTCATGTTCCCTGAACCTCTCTTTCACAAGCTGAGCCCCATGAATCCTGAACCTAGACCTGAACCTAGACCTGAACCACTCTTTCACAAGCTGAGCCCCATGAATCCTGAACCTAGACCTGAACCTAGACCTGAACCACTCTTTCACAAGCTTAGAATATGGCCGTGCCATCAGGGAAAATAAAATATACTGGTCATTCACTATATTCAGGTAGTCATAATGTTGCTGAACCTAGACCTGGACCTAGACCTGAACCTATACCCAAACCTAGACCTGAAAAACTGCTGCAACCCCAGATCATAGACTGCCCCCACAGGCTTGTACAGTAGGCACTAGGGATGATGGCTGCATCACTTCATCCTCCTCTCTTCTTACCCTGATGCTCTCGTCATTTTGGAACAGGGTCGATCTGGACCCATTAGACCACATGACCTTCTTCCATCGCTCTGGAACGGGGTCGATCTGGACCCATTAGACCACATGACCTTCCATCACTCTGGAACAGGGTAGATCTGGACCCATCAGACCACATGACCTTCTTCTATCACTCTGGAACCTGGTCAATCTGAACCCATCAGACCACATGACATTCTTCCATCACTCTGGAACCTGGTCAATCTGGACCCATTAGACCACATGACCTGCTTCCATCGCTCTGGAACAGGGTTGATCTGGACCCATTAGACCACATGACCTTCCATCACTCTGGAACAGGGTCGATCTGGACCCATCAGACCACATGACCTTCCATCACTCTGGAACTGGGTCGATCTGGACCCATCAGACCACATGACCTTCCATCACTCTGGAGCAGGGTCAATCTGGACTCATCAGACCACATGACCTTCTTCCATCGCTCTGGAACGGGGTCGATCTGGACCCATTAGACCACATGACCTTCTTCCATCGCTCTGGAACG
Organism: Leptatherina wallacei; assembly: GCA_028567055.1. Classification (NCBI taxonomy): domain Eukaryota; kingdom Metazoa; phylum Chordata; class Actinopteri; order Atheriniformes; family Atherinidae; genus Leptatherina; species Leptatherina wallacei. The sequence goes on along the minus strand of JAOXYM010000023.1, from coordinate 25,084,674 downwards.
GGGTCGATCTGGACCCATTAGACAACATGACCTTTCATCACTTTGGAACAGGGTCTATCTGGACTCATCAGACCACATGACCTTCTTCCATCGCTCTGGAACGGGGTCGATCTGGACCCATTAGACCACATGACCTTCTTCCATCGCTCTGGAACGGGGTCGATCTGGACCCATTAGACAACATG
>JAOXYM010000023.1:25043323-25053395 GCA_028567055.1 Leptatherina wallacei | reverse complement strand
GATGGATGGATGGATGGATGGATGGATGGATGGATGGATGGATGGTTGTCCTCTACATGTGTAATTTGGTCTGTTTCCGGGGGGCTTTTGGGGGGCGTGCCATGAAGTGTATCTGTATTTGGGGCTCTCTGTGTCCCACTGGGCATGATGGGAAGGTTAAGGGTGAAGTGGGAGTGTGAGAGAGAGTGTGTGAATCTGGCCGCCGGTGTAAGGTGGGAGACTGGAGGGGTGATGGTGGGAGGAGGTGGTTTGAAGGGGAGGGCAGGCGGAGTTCGATTGAGGGGTTCCTCCTGCTGCTGATCGCCCGGGACTCGTGTTCCCCAGCCTGCCTCTGACCTTTGTGCAGGCAGGGTCAGATCCCCCCCCCCCCCCAACCCTCCCCAACCCTCTCCACCACTCCGTATATTCTGCATGCTGACACAGTCGCTGTATTGTCCTGTAGCTTTAGTTGCTAACAGATTAACAGATACTTTTAGGTACTTTTCTCTCTGTGTGTTTCTGCTACTCTGGTTCCAGGTGAGACACATGGTTTTCCTCTTGTTGGTGCTCCTGATGATTCTCTGTAGGATGTTCTCTGTGTTTCTGTGCAGGTGTAGCAGGTTGTCTGCTGTCCATTATTTTCTATCTGCTGTATCTTTATCTCCCCTTTCTTCTCTCTGTTCTCTATTTCTTTTCTGTTCACTTTCTATCCTTTTTACATCCCCTCCAGTCAAATCCAGCAATTTATTATGTACATTCAGTAAAAATTCAGCAAACCGTTATTCTAAATGAATAAATAAAATAAGAATAAATATATATTTTATATTTAAAAAAAGATACATTCAGATTATCAAGAGGAGCGTCATACCCATGAAGCTCTGCACAACTGACCATCACTCTGCTGCTACGATGACAAGTTAAAAAAACTGACCTGTGTGTGTGTGCAGGGGATGATCAGCCTGGTTGTGTGTGTGTGTGCAGGGGATGATCAGCCTGGTTCTGTGTGTGTGCAGGGGATGATCAGCCTGGTTCTGTGTGTGTGTGCAGGGGATGATCAGCCTGGTTCTGTGTGTGTGTGCAGGGGATGATCAGCCTGGTTCTGGAGTGTATTGATCGTCTTCATGTGTACAGCAGCGCAGCTCATTTTGCTGAGGTGGTTGGAAGAGAAGCTGCAGAGGCCTGGAGCTCCATCCTCAACTCCCTGTATCAGCTACTGGGTACACACACACACACACACACACACACACACACACACACACACACACACACACACACACACACACACACACAGACAGAGTTTTATCCCGACTAATGTGGTGTGTCTTTCTCCAGCTGCTCTCATCAGAGGAAACAGGAAAAACTGTGCTCAGTTCTCTGGTTCGTTGGACTGGTTGATCAGCAGACTGGAGCAGCTGGAGGCCTCTTCAGGTGGGTCGGTACAGGAAAACAGCCGGTTTGGGTTTGACCTGAAGCTGTAATCACAAAGTCTGATCATTAGAAATGGTTTCAAACCAGCAAACCTTGTTAGTTCTGTATGCTGCTCTGCTGAAGATTCTCGTCCACATCTGATGCAGGAGCTCCTCAGGCAGCTAAAAACAGAAACAGGAAGTAAACGAGGCTGAGGAGTCCAGTCTCCCCAACGTCACTGATTCTCACATGTTTGGAACTCCAGTAAACCTGGCATCATGTCTCTGGACGGTGGGAGAACCCATGCATGCTGGATCAGCTCTAGACCGGCCCATCTACGTTCCTACCCTCACCTATGCTCATCAGCTGTGGGTAGAGACCAAAGGAACCAGATCATAGATGCAAGTGGCTGAAATCAGTTTCCTTCTCAGGGTGTCTGGACTCTCCCTTAGAGATGGGGTGAGCAGCTCGGCCATCCAGGAGGAGATCAGAGTAGACCTGGTCCTCCACATCCAGAGGAGCCAGATGAGGTGGATCAGGTTTCTGATAAGGATGCTTCCTGGACGCCTCCCTGGGGAGGATGGGGCCAGGCAGAGGGAAGTCTGGGCGTCCCTGCGTAGGCAGATACCCGACCAGATAAGCAGATGGATGCAGAAAATGACAGCTGTTTGGTTGTCGGCCTCCAGATGGAAGTCAGGAATATTCTTCAGCCAGAGAAGACTGACGATGAGAGAGAAACTCTGTTTTACACGTCTTTCCCAACTTTTAGATTCACTGGTTTTATCTGATCAATAAAACGAATAAGACCAGCAGAACCAGCTTTCACCTGGATGCATCATCCACTTTATTATTCTTAGTTTATTACATAAACTCTGCTGGGGTCAGAGGTGTCTGCCTCCACCATGACTTCATCCCTCCGCCTGTCTCTCTAACACACAATGACTCTCGCTAACCGCTGAAGCATAATAACGAGGTAAAGTCTCAAAAACCTCAGATTTCATCCTGAAGTCATTTCTCCCAACGTTCACTAAAGATCTATGACTGTGTAGCCCTCCCTTGCCTCTGTCACCACAATAAAGTGATGAATATCGAGTAGAGCAAGCGGGTGACTTCCAATCTAGATCAATGAGGAGATTGGCTACGGTCTACCTGTCTAACTAGTAGTGTAGACCTGTAATGACCCCAAATAATAATACACACGACAACGGTTTAAAGTATTAAAGAGGGAAATGTATTCCAACACTTTAACAGAGTTTAAGGTTGAACTTGAAATAAAATGAGTGATACCTCTCTAACATCATCTTGTGGACAGATTAACCCAGATTTGAACTTTTAAGGGTTACAGAAAACATATTTAGTATAACTTGATTTAGTTTAGTAAAGAAATGACTCAGGAGGGAATTGACTACCAGGGTTACATTTGGACAAATGTGTCCATCACTTCAGATGTTTACCTTTGGGTTTGTCTTTAAATGTGTATTTTTAACTAAATGTTAATATGACTTCAACTGTTGATTTTCATTCCCTGTATTTATTTTTGGACTTTATTAATACAGTTTTTCTTTAATTCCAGGTATCTTAGAGGTGCTTCACTGTGTGCTGGTGGAAAGTCCTGAAGCCTTAAACATAATCAAAGAGGGACACATCAAATCCATCATCTCTCTGCTGGACAAACATGGACGCAACCACAAGGTGCTTTCTGCTGAGACGTCAATGTTTCACACCCAGAAGGACTGAATGATGCGTTGCTGTGGCTGAACACACCTCACTAACAGTTTGATGGAAAGAATCTGAAGCTTTCACGTTAACAAACAGTCAGATATTAATCTTCATAAACAAGCTCCTATGATAAACCTGTCCCTTTGCTTTAAAACTCTGATGTAGCTGGATGAATATTGGTCTTAGAAGATTAGATGAGTTCCAGGTGAGCTGAAGATGCTGATGTGTGTGGAGGTGATGATCTCAGAAAGGTTTGCTCTGATGGTATCTGCCATCTACGGCCATTTTACCTGAAAACAGAGTCAGAAGCCTGGGTTGGACCGCTGAGCAGACCTCCATGGTTAGGGTTTGTTAGACCAGAGCGATGTCCAGGCTCTAATGATGCAGCACTGAGGGCTAACAGGATGAATCCAGATGGGAGTCTGTGATCTGGGACCCGGAGGAGATCAGTGGATACTATCACCAGTCCCTGTGATGTCCTCTGAAACACCCTGCTTCATATTCCAGATTGTTTTCTAAAAGTTTGAAAATTACAAGCAGATTGGATAAAGATCTGTTATTGACTGACAAGTGAAGGTTTAATTCCAGCAGCCTTTAAGCCTGGAGAGTACACATTCATTCATAGAAGACAGCCTGATCATATCCAGCGTGGAAGTGTGGGTAGACAGATGCAGTCGTATCCGAAAAGCAGTTGGCAGATAAAAGGTACCTCATGACCTGTGCCAGAATTTGAAATAAAAGTGTGGGTGTCACTATTTTATGGTTTAAAAGTTAACATAAGCAGACTACAGATATGCATATATCACCAGAATTTATTAAATTCAGCTTAAAATGAGTTGATTTAGGATCTTACCCTGAATCCAGGTCATTAAATACATTAGAACCAGTTTGAGCCCAGTCCCTCCAGTAGGAGGAGGATTTACCATCACATGAGCGAAGGTGTTCCCGTATGTCGGAGGTTCAGTCCCGACTATGATCAGTCTGTATCCGCCTGAATGTCAACAGCCTGAAAATAAAAGCGAGTAGCACTCAGAGACCTCCACCAACCTAATGATTGGGGCCATCTCATGGTAAAATGATCCCTTTCTCCCCAGAGTAAAGAATTCCTGGATCCAGGCGGTGATCCAGATCACCCCTGAAACCTCATCAGTTGTTCCTCATTCCATTCTGAGATTTCCTGGAAATTTAAAAAATATATTCATAACTTTTTGAGCTATGTTGCCAACAGACACATCGACAAACAGACGGACAAGCAGGCAGACAGGTAGACAGAGAGGTAGACAGACGGACGGACAGACAGGCAGGCAGACAGATGGACAACCGGACACACAGGTAGACAGAGATGTAGACAGACGAATGGACGGAGAGACAGACAGACGGACATACAGGTAGACAGACAGACAGACGGACAAGCAGGCAGACGGAGAGACAGAGAGGTAGACAGACGGACGGACAGACAGGCAGGCAGACAGATGGACAGACAGAGAGGTAGACGGACAGACGGACAACCGGACACACAGGTAGACAGAGAGGTAGACAGACAAATGGACAGACACACAGACTGGTAGGCAGAGAGGTAGACAGAGATGTAGACAGGTAGACGGACGGACAGACAGGTAGACGGACAGACAGACAACCGCACACATAGGTAGACAGAGAGGTAGACAGACGAATGGACGGAGAGACAGACATACAGGTAGACGGACAGACAGACGGACGGACGGACGGATGGACATACAGGTAGACGGACAGACAGACGGACATACAGGTAGGACATGTTGCGACATGGAGCTGGAGTGTACCAGACAAGTACCAGGAAGCTGTGATGTGTGGGTTGATGGCGTGTTCTCTGGTCTGGCTCCAGGTCCTAGACGTGTTGTGTTCGCTGTGTGTGTGTCATGGCGTGGCCGTGCGCTCCAACCAACACCTGATCTGTGACAACCTGCTGCCAGGAAGAGACCTGCTCCTACAGACTCGCCTCATCAACCACGTCAGCAGGTACACACACCTGGGAAGGTTAGAAAGCCAATCATGATTGTTGCCATGGTTACTGATGGAGTCTGCTTCCCTCCTCCCTGCAGCATGCGGCCTAATATCTTCCTCGGCGTCAGTGATGGCTCGGCCCAGTACAAGAAGTGGTACTACGAACTTATTGTAGACCAGGTTTTACCGTTTGTCACGGCAGAGCCCACCCACCTCAGAGTGGGCTGGGCCAACACCAGCGGCTACGCACCCTATCCCAGTGGAGGGGAAGGCTGGGGAGGCAATGGTGTGGGTGATGACCTGTACTCCTACAGCTTTGATGGACTTCATCTTTGGTCAGGTGAGCAACGTGCATACTCAGTGCATGTATATTAAAACAGAAGAGATGGCGGGATAAATGGATTTGACTGGTGCTTCGTATCCAGGTAAATGTAGAGTGTGTAATGTATGTCAGGTAAAACCCTTCAGCTGCCTCTCACATCTATATTCTGCAATAGTTCTCTAGACCTCTGAAGGTCTTTTTGGGTTTTCAGTCACTGGACTGATCTTTTTAGAGGAGGATGTGTGACCGATGAATCACTGAAGCATTAAGAAACCACCTGAGTTAAGGTTTGATTCTGTGTTTTTGACACAAAACGGGCAACTTGTGACCAGCAGCCTGTTTCAAGGAGACATGATGTACTCTCATCTTCTAGCTGCTGAACACCAGCAGAACACAGATAGAAACACACAAAGAGATTCTGTCTGAGGACCCGTCTCAGCAGAGAAGATCACCAGGTCTGATGGAGGGACGGATCCTCCCCAGAACCCGGACCTTGACGGGTCTGATGGAGGGACGGATCCTCCCCAGAACCCAGACCTCGACGGGTCTGACGGAGGGACGGATCCTCCCCAGAACCAAGACCTTGATGGGTCTGATGGAGGGACGGATCCTCCCCAGAACCCGGACCTTGACGGGTCTGATGGAGGGACGGATCCTCCCCAGAACCCGGACCTTGACGAGTCTGATGGAGGGACGGATCTTCCCCAAAACCCAGACCTCGACGGGTCTGATGGAGGGACGGATCCTCTCCAAAACCCGGACCTTTAACCTGAAATTTTAATAAATATCCTGAGAGTAGATGAAGAAATGAGGGGTGTCGTGCAGTCGGATACTTTCAGGACCTAGACTGTGACCCATATTCATCCAGGGGAGTCCCTACTTCCCTAACAACAGCAGTGCCTCAATCTATGATTTATATTACCTGGTTTCTGTTCTCTGCTCGAAGCTGTCGCCATTTAAACGTGGAGCAACACTCACCTTCTCCGCAGAGAGGAATCATCTGATCCTGTTCGCCTGTCAGGAGGCCTAGCTATCAGCCTTTACTAACCTAACCTTATACAAGGATGAGTCAGGGACCTTCAAAGTGAATCAGGGTTTTCCTCAGAAAAGTCTGAGATCTGTTATTTAAGTAATCAGAAGTGAGGTACAAGTAAATACTAATGCCCTTCTTAAGTTAGATAAACCGCTGGGTGCCTTTTACCAACGAGTAAAGAAGCTACAAAAAGCTGAACAACTCAAAAACCTTAAAAAAGTTTCCAAAAAGAGGATCTAAGCTCCTCTCTCCTCCGAGCAAGCTGCTTTTATTCCCTCTGTTTTAGTTTACTCCTCTTGTCCGCCCTTCCGTTGCTGTTACGTAGGTTTAGCTCCGGTCAGGAACTGGGCCATTCCTTAAAAGGTCATGTCAAAGACCCGGCCTTTGCTCTAACACATCTGTACAACCGCACCATGTTTCTGCATCAGCATCTTATCCACATCCTGCCATCAGGGTTCAGTGAACTGGCTTGTTCAGCCTGTCTCTAGTGACACAAACACCTCAGGGTTTTAGGTTGTTACAGGTCAAGATAGCTTCAACTTTTCAAACTTACACGTACAATTATATGTTAGGTCAACATATACATATGTTACACATATTACACATATTATTGAGAACTACAACAAACAGTATCATAGTCTGAGGTATTATTCTGTGCAGGGATTCGAGTGGGACGGCTACAGATTGAGAGTTAGCATGTTTACATGTAACAGACTAAACCTTGAACCCACACTAAGATGTTGTGTCCCTCCTCCACTCCTGTCCAGGCTGCATTGCGCGGACCGTGAGCTCACCCAATCAGCACCTCCTGCGATCAGAGGATGTGGTGAGCTGCTGCCTGGATCTCAGCATTCCCAGTATCTCCTTCAGGATCAACGGCCAGCCAGTTCAGGGCATGTTTGAGAACTTCAACTCTGACGGGCTTTTTTTCCCCGTGGCCAGCTTCTCTGCAGGAGTCAAGTCAGTGCTTTAACTCTTAAGTTCTTCTTCTCCTTGTGCATGTTTCCGTACCATCAAATATTAGCTTCAGTGAGGTTTAAAGAGCCAGTCAGCCAGATGTAACTCGGACCAGTCTCTCTGGAATAATGATTTCACTCTGTAGATGAAACTATTGCATTCCATATGAGGGTGTGATGATAGCTTGATTTGATGCTAGTACACATGAAAATACGCAAAACTCAACAAAGACATCAAAGAAATGATGAAAAGGGCTGTTTCTGTTCTTATCAAGCATTTCTGAGCAAAGACATATGATTAAGTTGTTTTGTTGACACATCCGGGGCTCTAAATAAGCACCCACCAACCCACCATATGATGTTTAAAACTCAGTTTGGTGGATCTGAATGAAAACTTCCTGTCTGACTCCTGGAGAGGAGAGCCAACTCTTCAGCCTCTGCTGTTCAGCAGACAGGCTTTAGTTTGATGGGCACATCATGCGGCCAATCAAAGACTAGGATCGTACTATTATGTCACAGAAGGAAGGAGGGCAGACTTACGAAGACACCGTATAGTTGTACAGACTGGATTTCAATAAAAACATGAATAGTACCTGGTTAGTACCAGGATGATACCTGTTAGTACCAGGATGATACCTGTTAGTACCTGAATGATACCTGTTAGTACCTGGTTAGTTCCAGGATAGTAGTACCTGGATGATACCTGTTAGTACCTGGTTAGTTCCAGGATAGTAGTACCTGGATGATACCTGTTAGTACCTAGATGCTACCAGGATAGTACTTGGATAGTGTCTGGATGGTACCTGGTTAGGTATCATCCAGGTACTTGGATAGTATCTGGATGATAACTGGATGATACCTGGATAGTACTTGGATAGTACTTGGATGATACCTGGATAGTACTTGGATAGTACTTGGATGATACCTGGATAGTACTTGGTTAGTACCTGGATGATACCTGGATAGTACCTAGATGCTACCAGGCTAGTACCTGGATAGTACTTGGATAGTACCTTGATGCTACCAAGATGGTACCTAAATGATACTTGCATAGTACCTGGATGGTACCTGGATAGTACTTGGATAGTATTTGGATAGTACCTGGTTAGGTATCATCCAGGTACTTGGATAGTACCTGGATACTACCAGGATAGTATCTGGATAGTACCTGGATACTACCAGGATAGTATCTGGATGGTACCTGGTTAGTACCTGGATACTACCAGGATAGTACCTGGATAGTACTTGCATAGTACCTGGATGGTACCATGATAGTACTTGGATAGTATTTGGATAGTACCAGGATAGTATCTGGATGGTACCTGGTTAGTACCTGGATACTACCAGGATAGTATCTGGATGGTACCTGGTTAGTACCTGGATACTACCAGGATAGTATCTGGATGGTACCTGGTTAGTACCTGGATGCTACCAGGATAGTACTTGGTACCTGGATAGTGATTGTACTGCCGGTGATATTTGCTGAAAGATGCTGTGTTGTCCCCCTGCAGGGTGCGTTTCCTCCTCGGAGGTCGACATGGAGAGTTTAAATTCCTCCCTCCTTCGGGCTACGCTCCTTGTTATGAAGCAGTGTTACCCAGGGAGAAGCTGAAGCTGGAGGCTAGTCAGGACGAGACGGCAGCCAGAGACCTGCTGGGCCCTACCGTCACCATGAGCCAGGCAGCATTCACCCCCACACCTGTGGACACCAGCCAGGTGGAGACGGTTTTACGTGAAAGCAACCTAGAAGAGCCGTTCCAGGCAACAAGTCTAACTTGTACGTGTCCGTGTTTGTGTTTAGATTGTTCTACCACCTCACTTAGAGAGAATCAGGGAGAAACTGGCAGAAAACATCCACGAACTTTGGGTGATGAACAAGATCGAACTGGGCTGGACATACGGAGCCGTGAGTATCAGACAACCTTCTTCAGTGTCCCTGCAGGGGATAGTTCTAGAATAAAAACAATGGTCCTCTATGACTGGAATAAAGCCAAGAACCTGAGCTGGAGCTGGTTTAGTGAGGATAGGAGGGAAATAGAAGCAGAAAGATCTGGAAGTGAAGAAAAATATAATTTATAAAGCCCCTTTTCCGCTTGTACTCTACTCTACTCTACTCTACTCTACTCTACTCTACTCTACTCTACTCTACTCTACTCTACTCTACTACTGTACTCTACTGTACTCTACTATACTCTACTCTGCTCAACTCTACTGTACTCTACTATACTCTACTCTACTCTACTGTACTGTACTGTACTCTACTCTACTCTACTCTACTATACTACTCTACTCTACTTTACTCTACTCTACTCTACTGTACTGTACTCTACTCTACTCTACTATACTACTCTAATCTACTATACTACTCTACTCGACTCTACTCTACTACTCTACTCTACTCTACTCTACTATACTATACTATACTATACTATACTATACTATACTCTACTCTACTCTACTCTACTCTACTCTACTACTCTACTTTACTCTACTCTACTGTACTGTACTGTACTGTACTCTACTCTACTATACTACTCTAATCTACTATACTACTCTACTCGACTCTACTCTACTACTCTACTCTACTATACTATACTATAATTCAATTCAATTCAATTCATCTTTATTTGTATAGCGCCAATTCACGACAATGTCATCTCATGGCGCTTCACA
>JAOXYM010000023.1:24818588-24830476 GCA_028567055.1 Leptatherina wallacei | reverse complement strand
CTCAGCATCCGGGAGAATCCCTCCAGAGTTCTGTTCTGATCGGAGCTATGGACGGGTCCTCCAATTGCAATTGATAATTCTGTTAATTTTATTTACTTGTTCTGTTTTAATAAACCTTTTTATATATTTTTCCAACTCAGACTTGAGTCATTTTTCATCCACGACAGTCCTGAACTTAAAGACTGGATCAAGCCTCGTATGAGTCTATGCTACATAAACGGAGGACAGAGACACTGACTGGGATAGCTTTTGGTGCTACCTCAAAACAACTCAAAATACTGGAAAACTCCCAAAACAATGAAAACAACAACTGTTGGAAAAAAAAGACTGAAATCAATTTTGTCTGGATATATTTATTTCCAGCGGATTGCAGGAAACTGTTTCAGCTTGTTTGAAAACATCTGTACCTGTAACATGTATCTGTAAAGGGGGGGTGGGGGTTGCACCTGCCAACATTTTATTTGTTTTTTGTTTTGCATTCGTCTGAAAAATCTTTAAATCAATACAAATTTAAATAACAAAAAAAAAAGATATGAACATAAACATTGTCATTAAATGTTGTTGATGTTGTTTTTAAAGCTTGAGTTTCGTGTAAAACAGACGATGGAGTAAGTATCAAATATCCAGCCCTGCAGATCTGCATGAGGAGCACTGTGGGTGAGGTTGGCAGCAGGCAGAGGATCATGGGAAATGTAGTCAGAATATTTGATTAGCTGCAGTAACAAACCATTGGAGGACGGTGTTACACCCCCTAACCTCTGAAAAACACCAGCAGCATCATTATTCCCCTCAGGATGTGGATCTGTTCCCATCCCAGTTGCTGTCCATCTCTCCCAGTCTGCACACAGTGCTTGCGTCACCCCTTTCAGCAGACTGAGGAAGGAGCAGGGGGGAGGGGAAGATAGAGAGAGAGAGTAGGAGGGTTCTGGATGTCTCTCCAGCATCAGCGTCAACATCACTGCCTTCGTCACCGGAAAACAAGTCCGATCGTCGCACAACACAGCCTGGAAAAAAAGGAAGAAATAAACCATCAGTAGCAGCTCCGCCTCCATCACCAGGAAAAGCTCCACAGATAACGTCTAAAATCTCCCCCAGGACGGAAGAGCTCTCCCAGGCATGATCTGAGGGGAGAGGAGGGGAGAGGAGGCAGCCATTGCTCCATCTCCTTCATCATGGGGAATCAGGAGGCAAAGCAGCGGAAGGCTGCCGCAGCATCGGGCAACGGCAGCTACCCTTCACAGACCGAGGGTTGGAGGGAGGGAGGAGGGGACGCGTCCAAAAAGGAGGGAAAGAAAGTCCACGGGAAGCATGGAGGTAAAGGAGCAGGCAGTGGAGGAGGAGGGGGGGTGCACGGCACAGGACCATCCAAAAAGAAAAACAAACACGAGTCCAAGTCCTCTGTTTTTTCCATCCGGAAGAGAAAGAGCAACCTGAAAGGGAAAGGAGACGCCTGCTCGTCAGAGACGGGCTCCAAGGAGGACGTCCTCTCGTCCCAGCAGGACGAGACGGAGACAAAAACCCAGAACCAGTCTGCAGACGAGCTGGGACAGTCGGGCTCTGAGGCAGCCCGTCCCAACGGAAGGAAGACACAAGGCAGCAGGGATGGAGGCGGAGGTCAGGGGGGGCAGCGGAAAGCCTCCACAGCAGCGACCTCCCCCACGGAGGACGGTGGGCCGAAGGGGGGCAGCTCAGGCTCGGACACAGACATGTACAGCTTCCACTCTGCTGCTGACCACGAGGACCTGCTCGCTGACATCCAGCTTGCCATCAGGCTCCAGCATCAGCAGCAGAATGGGGGGGTCAACCCGGTGGTGGAGGCACCAGCAGCAGGAGGAGGGGATCTGAGCTGGGGGGCCGAGGAGGGGAGGAAGAAGCAGAGTAACGGCTTCATGAAGTCCACTCCTCCTGAGATGCTGGACCTGACCCCGGAACTGGAGCTGGGATCTGATGCCCTGTCATTCCTGGAGGCGGGAACGCCCCCAGAGCCACACTCCCCCTTCTACAAGGAGGTGCAGGAGGAGGGGGGGGGCAATGAGGAGGTGGGGCATCCGGAGAGAGAAACCTCTCTTTGTTTTGCCACAGGCACAAAGGACCAGCATGCTTTGCTGCAGCAGCGCCCTCTCGCAGACATCTCCATGGTGACTGCAGGGGGGGCAGCTGTAAGCCCCGTCACCATGGCAACCTCTGCTGACAGCTCCCCTGAAGTGAAATCTGACAGTGCAGGAGAAAGTCTGAGTGGGGTTGAAACCCTGCAGGAAGACCTGAATCCTGCGGGGGCTGCAGGTCTCAGACCCCCCCCCTCAGACTGTGTCAGGAAAAGCCCTGAACCTCCAGACGGGCTGAGCTCAGGGACGGTGCGCGAGGACGAGAAGGGACAGTTAGGGTCGGGGACCAGTGCCGAGTCCCTGGAGGACTGTCTGAGCGCTGGATCTGAACCCAGCTCTGCTGCCTGCACCAGTGCCCCCCCCTCAGACCAGCTGTGCAGGAGGAGCAGCATCTGCTACACCACGCTGCCCCCCCACGAGAGCCCCAAGTTGGCTAAACAACTCCTCAGGTCCGCCCACTCCTCCAGCCATGCGGTGAAACCTTACCCCCCCATCTTCCCCTCCTACATCAAGACCACCACCAGACAGCTGAGCTCCCCAGGTCACTCCCCAGCCCTGTCTCCATCCCACAGCCCCCTGTCCCCCCGCAGAGCCCACCATCACCTGCACAGGTACCCGACCGCATGCCTGATATTTATCTTGTGTTAGATATTATCTACGGGCGTCTTCATGGAGATAAACCTGTAAAACACAAGGAAGAAACACGACGTTCCTCATTAATTAGAAGACAAATCATGATGAGTTCAGGTACATGTCACTGAGATGAACAGATGATCTTAAACGCAGCAGGAGGTTGGTTTTAGACACAGAAATAAGCAGGAGAGGAGCCCTTCATCATCATCATCATCATTCTAACAGCCAAACTGGATTTCATGTCTTGTCCAGACACTCGCTGCGTTTCCTAAATAAAAGCCAGATTTCTAAAATTTCAATTGCGATTTTGTCGGTGTTTCCATTCAACGGTGTATAAGCAGTAATTCTTGTAAAATCTCGTCCCGCGAGACTCCGCTGGAGATACGAAACGTTTTATGTTCTTTTGTTATCAAGGAGGTTTTATTTTTCCGTTTAACTGGTGAAAAGATTCACGTCTCCTCCTCCGTTCATACATCCTGCGCCATCTTTACTTTAAACGAACTGGTCATGTGACCCCGCAACGTCACGTCCGGTTAAGTGGAAATACGGAAAAAGTGTTTCCATTACACTTTTGAGAAATACTTTTATATCGATACGTCTGAAAAACCTCCTCATGAGAGCGTAGAAACGTTTTTTGCTATATTTGAGAGTTTTTTTTATAAATGTAGGTGTTTCAATTAGCAGATTTTTAGATTAAAAACATTATAAATGAAATAAAACCTAATAAAACAGATCCCCATCAGTCTGGTCTAACATATTTCAGTCAGGGAAGCTCCATCACCTCTCCTCCTCTGCCCTCCCCCCTCTCCCGGCCCGTCCTGATGCCTAGCTGAGGTGATGAAGGACTTCCTCAGTCTGTCTGTGGCACATCGGACAGATAACAGCCTGTTGCTGAACGTACTCCTCCTCTGTAGGGGACAGAGTATATGGGGTGTGTAGTGTTGTCCCTGAAGGAGTGAATGAACCTTGGACAGAACTTTTAGCTCCGTCTCCGCCTCCACAGACAGTTTATTTCTATTTCTTACTGAAATCATTAGAAACCTTTGAACCAAATAAAAATAAATAAAATAAAGTACTAAGTATTTTAAACTATTACCAAGTTCCCAAAGTAAAAGTATAAAGTAGCAACAAATGAATTAGTTGTAAATAAACACAGATTCATTTATTCATCTACTCCATGGTTCCTGTCTCTGGTCTGACTCTTCCTGGAAACCATGTGACCATGTGATGGGACCAGCAGCTTCTCACCGCTGAATGTTTGTTTCAATGAAGCTCTGTACAAACATTTTAACTACCATGTTATATTTTGGTCTGAGTTGTTGGAAGTTATGGGTCAGACCCCAGCATGGTCTTCCTCCCCCTCCATGATGTCATCTCTGGGTTTGATGGATGTTTCCAGCAGAGTAAAGATGCCGCGGGGCGCAGAGATAATAACTCGCCCCAAATATTCTTGTCCATCAGTACAAACACAATGTTTTTCTTTCTGCTTGTTTGGTTTTTGTTCCAGTCACCTTCTCTGTTTCATGCTCTCATTTTTACTTCATTTATTCTCCACCTGTAGAAAGATGAGAAAACATGCAGCATGTTCATTCAGACCATGACTGAGAGAGTTTGGGGTTATTGAAACTAAGGAGAAATGTAAATGCTGGCAGGACTCATGCAGAGGGTCAGCAGCCCCGCCGGCAGCGCTCTCGGAGCCTCGCCAACTCTCTGAGTCGCTCGGCCGACTGGACGGAGGAGCTGGAGAGGAGGCTGAGGAGCAGAGAGGAGGATGGAGGAGGTTCAGGAGAATATCTGCTGGACTACAGAGGAGGAGGCAGTCAGCCCATCTGTGCTACCAGAAGATCCTCCTGTGGACAGGCGTCGCTCTGTGGCTTTCAGGATGTCTTTACAGGTGAGCAGAGAAAGTCCTGGAGATGGTCCTGGTCTGTTTAGACCTGGACTAAGAAGTCCTAAGTGTCTGAATACATATTTTAACCTCCAAATTTGTGATAAAAGTCTAGGTAGCCCATGTCCACCGACCTTAGTTGAGGTCAGCAGCCTCCCATCCCTACAGTGTTGATGGAGCACTGCTTCCCCCTCCTGGTCCACCATCCCCCACCGGATTATGCTACACATAATCTAGAATCCACAATCATTTCTTTACACGCAGAAAAAGCTTTTGACCGAGTAAACTGCAAATTTCTATTTGCAACATTTAACAAATTTCCTTTATAGACTCTATAAAAACATTATGTAACAACCCAAATAATCAAACTTCTCCAAGCTTCTGTTAGCAAAGAGGCACCAGACAGGGCTGCCTGCTTACTCCCTCCCTTTTTTACATTTAACCCTTAGAAGCTGCCGTTAGACAAAATAAAGAAATTAAAGGAATCCAGGCCAAATATATAGAACATAAAATAAGTCTTTATGCTGATGATCTCTCTCTCCCAGACAATAACACTCAACACAATCTCATCAATATCTGATATTAACTGGTCTAAGACTACAGCCATGCCCATTAACCATCCCCAACACCACAATCCAGTCAGGAAACATGAGATATTTAGGTATAAATATTTCTCCCAGATTAACAGAACTAATTAAATTAATCTATGTTCAGTTATTAAAAACAACAGAAGATGATCTTTCACGGTGGAGGTGCTTACCCGTATCACTCATGGGGAGAGTTGCCACCATTAAAATGATGATTCTACCTGTGGCAGGACGAAGGAGGGCCTGGGCAGGGATCAAACCCACAACCTCCCAGGTGCGAGTCATGCGCACTGACCAGTCAGCCAAAGGGCCGAGTAGCCAGGGCACATGATCAATTGTAGGCATAGTGACAGGACCCTCACTGTCACATACCTAAAGTTTACTATCTGTTCTCAATGATACCCACTAAACCATCCTCCAGTTGGTTTAAGTCTCTAAACTCCCACATATCCAAGTTCCTCTGGAGAAACAAGCCATCACGTATCAGTCGAAACTCTTAACAGCAGACTAAAGACAGAGGTGGGCTGGACCTACCCAACTTTAATCATTACTCCCTATTGATTCAACAAACAAACGTTGCTAAGCAACAAACGCCCCGACCTTGGGGAACTATTTTACTCTTAGCACAAATCATCAATACATTTAATGGCCTTCACAAAAGTGGAAGACATTCATTTTAATTTTAGGTTTTGACAGTAGCTTTTTAATAAGCGGGATAATTGCCCTGAAGGTCAGTTTATTTCCCGACAATGACCTGCGTTCTATACATTATCCACGGTGGCCGACAGAAGCAAACGCTTTTCATATACAATAACGTGCTGCAAAAACAGGAAAGCACTGCATAAACAAAAACAACTGCAAGAAGAAACGCTACAGCTCTTCGTCTGCACTTGTAGGTCTAATTAATATGTTGCAGCCCTACGTTATAACAACGTGCTTCCTCTGTTAACATGGACATGATGTCAGGTCAATGTGCCTTGACATGGGGTCAATGGGGATGCAGAGCAGAAACACCTGAAGAAATACTTAAAGACAAGATGCAGGTTTGCAGAAAGAGTTTGCAGCAACTTCCGGTCAATTCGATATTAAACAAATACAATTTTAAAATCTTGTCTGTGGGTCGTTTTCTAGTTTAACTTCTTTAAATCCTAAATTTAAATCAAAAATGTTGTTTTTTTCATAAAATTTTGAAATAACAAATGATACACCGATTTCATGTAGTTCTTCTGTTCTTCTCACCGGGTGAAAACTCACTGCTGCCCCCTAGAGGCCCGAAGCACTTCCGTTGTGTGACTAAATATGCAGCGTTTTCTTCTTGCAGTTGTTTTGCTTTACGCAGCGCTTTCCTGTTTTTGCAGCGCATTTTTCTATATGCGCATTTGCACCTGTCGGCCACCGTAATTATCCCTTACATAGAAAACTTGAATGTTGAACCACCAAAAAAACTCTGACCTGGGGAGTTTACTGGCCAATACCAGCCCTACTGCTACCTGCAGATCTGTAAAAGAAACTGCAACACGGCACTTTTACCCGACGCTGGAGTATAAACGCACACTGTCTCTGCATCAGCATCAGCTTTCTGGAAATTACTAAGTCTTCACTCTTTCCATGCAAGCTTACACCCATCTGGAACAACAAAGAGATGATAACCTTCACTCAAAAATAAAGGAGTAAACCAGTTATAACATAGAAAATGGAAGCTATTTATCATTTGATGTAATTATTTTGCACCAAATGTTCACGGGTCTCCGTGTTTGTTCCCTCTTGGTTCCTCCAGGCCGAACTCTTCTGGAGAAGCTGTTCCTGCAGCAGAAGCAGCCGGAGGAGCCCGAGGAGGCGGAGAGGCTCTGCTCCAGGATCCTGGCCATGGGCCTCCTGCTGCCTTTCACAGACTGCTTCAGGGAGCAGCTGGGAGGCAGCACAGCCCACATCACCTCCAGCACAGCAGCCAAGTTTGATGTACGTAGCTGCACCTTCAGCATTTCCTTTCTCTTTTCACATCCTCCACACAGCCCTGTTTACTGTAGAGAGGCATGTTTCATACGTTGTAGAATATTTCTTCACAGCAGGAATATCCATCAGGTCATGTTCTGCCTCCTGTGTATGAACTGATATTCATTTCTAATAATGTTCCTCTCACATTCCAGAGTAGATCAGCAGCGCCGTCATTACAGAAGGTTTCTGGTCTGAGGTTAACCCCGAGGTTAAAACAGACAGAAAAACACACTTTAAAGTTTCCTGCTAAACCTCGTTGATAACACAACTCTTCTCTATGTCGCTGTTTCTTCTTCACATGTAGAATTGTTGCTCCACATCTACTGAGATATTTAAGTCTGAGCATAAAACTTGAAGTTGTGAATGTAAAGAAACACAACCACAAAAACAAGAGAGAAGATATAACCTAGAACTTTTCTTCATCGATGTGTCGGGAAGCTCCTGCTCTGAAGGAAGACATAACTGTCAGTGTTCTCTGTTTTTTCTCCTGACACACATCTGTATCGTTGCTCCATAAACTTCATGCTCACCGTTGCTCTGCAGCGGTAAAAGCATCAAGGACAGGAAATGTTTTTAAAGAGCTTTGCTTCTGCAGCATGACCAGCTGTACACCTGGGCAGCTGTCAGCCAGCCACCACACTCCCTGGATCCTCTTGAGGGGAAACTACTCAGTCACCTGAAGGGACCCTGGTCCACGACCAGGCCAGGTGGAGAAAACCAAACTGGACTTAAGTCCACAGAGGCAGGTAAGAACCAAACGCAACACATTCACACATGAATCATGTTAAAGACCAAAGTAAACAGGATTCTCGGGGAGAATCAGAGGCTTTGGGTTTTTAACCGTCATGTGTCCAGAATACGTCTCAGAAATCACATTGTGGGTAAAATCAGCCGTGACCTGAGGTTTCTGCAGAGCCTGAATGACTGGATTCAGCCTAACTGGGATGATATGTCCACTTCCACACACCAGTTAGGACTGATGTGCATATGGACCTGTGGTCTACATATGTTTGTGTCAGGGGGCTGAAGCGAGCCCATCCCAGAACCCTGAAAACAAGGCTCCGTCTTGCTCTGGACCTCCTGTTTGTTGGTTTTTGGATGGAGACTGACCCAGGCTCGTGTCTGGTTGGTGCTCGGGTTCCAGGAGCTGCAGGAGGTCCTGGTGGACCCCTGAAAACTGCTGTGTGTGAGCAGGATGAGCAGTGGGCTAGCTGAAGGAGGATGACCTCAGAGAAAGTGACTGCATTCAACCTTCGATAGTTTTAACCTGTGATGGAGTGTCGACCCGTCCAGATGTAGCTCACCTGCTAACAGCTGGGAGGGGAGATGGATGGAAAGAAAACAGCTGGAAAGATGAGGCGCAGCAGAGAGAGAAGCTGGATGTGATGAACTGGGTTGGTGGGTTTGCAGAGGCGGTTCTCGGGTCTCTGGGGGCCCCTCCAACCAGCGTTAAGTGCCCTTTAATCGTTGCTACAGTATTACATTCTTCAGTTGCAACTAGTCTCGATAACAAATTTTGCTGTGCGATTAATTGTCTCAGAAATGATTGCGATAAACGATTATATTGCAATAAGCAATATTGTCATTTTGAGATGATTTTCTACTAATTTAATGATAATGCCATAAAAAATACAAGTAAACTCTTTCAAAGATCAATAAACATTCATTTTCACTGGAACTGGAAGAAATTTTAATTAACTCAAAACTAAAGCAATAAATAAAAGCGACTCTCAGTCTCATTAACAATTAATAAAAACCAAAAACAATAAATATGATAGGTAATGAAGTCTCTGTGAGCCGAATTACCCTTCAAAAAATATTAAACATGGGGCTCAGACCAGTTAGTACCTCTGTAAACAACAAAGTGGCAACAAACATATACCATGCTAACTCTGGTATCGTACGAGACCATGGGGCTCGACATGAGAGATCACTTTGCAAGGAAAGCGAGAGGGAAAAGTTATTGTGGCCGGCAAACTTATTGTGCTTATCTTTTCTTACCTTGCGATTAATTGACTTATTGCTTATTGCGACAGGCCTAGTTGCAACTTTTTAATGTTCTTTAACAGCTTTCACTTCTTCTACTGATTTCTACTTCATTATTTACTATTTTCATTTAATTAAACAGGATCAATCTGATTTAACATAGTTTCATTACAGAAGATTAAACCTTTACGATTACACTTACAGCTAATACATGAGTAGTTTTCAGAGCATGAAGCTGACTTTACATGGAAAATATAATATAAACACCACATGCACACAATGACTTCCATCCATGAACAGTTTTAATTTGATATGATCCAAGTTATCTGTCCTTATTTCCATCCTCCTGACAGACATCCAGACAGTCAGCAGCAGGACAGACGGAGCTGCTCTGAGCTAAACTGGCTTCTGGATTATCTGCACTACTAACCACTGTCTTGGTCTCTTCTTTTACTTTTCCTGGTTTTTCTATCTTTCTTTCACCACTGATAGAAAACTTCTAATTTTTATAAACCTGCTCTCTCCTGGTTGTTTATGTCAGACGTAGCACTGGACCGGGAGGTGGGGGTGGGGCCCCTGTAGGGAGATCTGTCATTGCAAACTCTCAAAGTTTGTTGGCCCTCAGAGGCCCCACGTCTGGCTCGTCTGGCTCGAAGCATCTGCCAGGTTCGCCTGTTGGCAAGCGGCTCCTCTGTGTGTTTGTAGAAACTAAGCTGATGATGTCATGTGACAGAGATGAAACTCTCTAAGCACACTCCTTCACAGCAACATGTCTTCCTTCTGTCCCCGTCCTGTCCCCGTCTCTCTGAGCACCACGTAGAAGGTCCGGGAGTTTGGAATATGTTCATGCCTTCATGTCCTGGTGAAATTCCTGATGTCAGTGTATGAAGTTCTTCCATATAATCCGTCTATAAAATCACATTTCTGATGCAGATCAATGACAGAAATGTCTGGCTCTTGTCCCACATCCTCTTCAGATTATTCCAGTCATTACTTTGGATTCAGCCGCTGGGGAACATCTGGAGTGTCAGCCTTGTTTTTCGGTCTGAGGCCCTGGTACCATGGTCAGACCAGACTCAGCTTGTCAGCAGTGCCAGCAGAGAGCCGGTGGCTCACTGAACATGAGCTCAGATGTCATCTTCATTCCTCCAATGCAAACACATTTCACCACAACATGGCCGTTCAGTAAAGGCTGTTTATGTCTGGAACTGCCAACAAGGAGAGGTCGATGCTCTTCCAGACCTGAATCACCAGCAGGCTGCTTGCACAGCAACAGATGGCTCATACTGGTGCATCACCCTGGAACCACTCCTATCCAAACAGGAGATAAAGAATGACCAGCAGAGGAAACTAACCCAGTTTTAGTTTAGGCTGCTCCTACAGCCACCGCAGGTAAACATGGTCCAGAGAAACCACTTTGATCTGAATCAGATCCATCGCTGCCTTCAGTCTGAGCGGTCATGACACATTTGATCTTTTACGTCACTGAAGTGAGACGGAGTCTGTCCCGAAGGATTGCTGCACCACGTCATGTTTTTCTTCTCCAGGACCACAGACCAGTCGCACTGGATCTGATGGAGCTCATTCACATTATAACGCCAACAACCCTGAAACAGTCCAAACTGAGCATCAAGACCTGCAGATGGAAGGTAGCCTTTGATTAAAAGTTCAGAGTTTCTGTCTCATATAAACACCATCCAGGTTTCACAGGCTGCTGGAGAAGAATTAGCCAGCAGGTATCTACGTTTACCTTCAGCAGCAGGTGTGCAGCAACCAGTAACACAGCCAACCAGGAACGGGATTATTCTGAACCATCTACATCGAATAAAGCCTGTTATGTAATTACATTGTTGAAGTAATACTGTAATAAGTTATTATGCTACTGGTTGGTTATTAGCATGAAAAACTGACATAAATAAGACTGAAATTCTCAAAGATATAAGATTTGCAGCAATTTTTGTGTAGTTTATTAGATTTGAATGTAATCAAATTAACACATGCTGCATGCCTGACCCAGTTCACATCAGAGTAAAACCAGTTCCATGTCTTATATTTATTTTTCTTTCCTTCCCTGCCCTCTCTTTCCAACTGGATTGGCGTGTTTAGAGGACAATCAAGGTGAGTCAGCTGTTTTTGTGCTGAGTCAGGATGGACTGACACTGTAGATATTTCTCTTAGGTTATGATTTCTACTAGAAACTCAGAGTTACTGCAGCTGAATTTAAACATCACTGCAGAAATCTACTAAATTAATCTAAAATACCCAAAATGGAAAAGTTTTAAAGTTTCCAGAAACTTTGCTCCAAACGATGTTTGATATGAATCATAATCTATCTGGAGAAAACTGGAAATGTTTGGTTGGTCCTCCCTGACTGGCTTACTGCTGCCAAACAGAACATTTCATTATAGTTCGAATATCATTTTTATTTAAAGATTCTTCTGGACACAGAAACAGATCAATCTGCCTGGATAGTAGGACAGGCTGCTGGTCCTAAACATGACATATACTCAGGATTAGAAAACATGAGGGGTGAAGTGTGAAGGGAGAGAAGGCATCTCCACCCGCCCTCCTCTTCATCAGGTCTGCCTTTATAGCACTGGCTCGTCCTCTTCATCAGGACCTTCTAGTACCGAGTCGTCCTCTTCATCGGGACGTTCTAGTACCGGGTCTTCCTCTTCATCAGGACCTTCTAGT
>JAOXYM010000023.1:24136442-24147858 GCA_028567055.1 Leptatherina wallacei | reverse complement strand
AGACGGAAAGGTACCGGAGATCATTCCTGCCAGCAGCCATCACCCTCCGGAACAAGGCCCTATCTTCATCTTCAAATCAAAATTTTTTTGTGTCATTATTATTAAAAAAAAACCCTGCTACAACAATAATTTCCCTCTAAGAGGGCAAAATAAAGTATATTTCATTTAATTTCCTTTCATATAGTTATTTCTTTTTTTAGGAAAATTGTTTTTATTGTATACTTTAAAGAAAATATGCTTCAATTTATGTCAGATAACGTGACCACCTGCACTTTATTTCAGTTGTTGATCAGAACAGAACCTGTTCCTGTCTCTGAACACACAGAATGAGCTTGCATGTTTGTGTGCAGGTGTCTGAGTGATGGCACGATGACGGGACTGGGTGGTCCTAGAAGCAGCTGCAGCCCTGGAGGCTGATGGACCCTGGTCTTTGGCCTGTCAGGATGCACATAGCTTCGGTCGGTGTCAGTAAGTTCTGCTTCCTTTTCTCCCTGGCTTTCTGCTGCCTCCTCCTCCTGATCATCCCGACCCTCCAGCCCCCGCCTCGCCAGCTGGACCTGCCTCAGCCTCGACCCCAACCCAGACCTGCCCAAGCGAGGCCATTGCACCATGCCCAGGTTCCTGCAGGTTCTGCAGGAGGCTCAGAAACACAGGGGAGGCCAGTCTGGACCAAACAGAGCAGGAATGAAGATAAAAGCCCAAAAAGAGGAGTTGAAACTGATGGGGGTCCAGTTTCAGAGTCCAAGTCTCTGGACAAGTTGGAACTGAGGGACATTTTCATTGCAGTGAAGACCACCAGGAAGTACCACAAGTCCAGACTGGAGCTGCTGGTTCAGACCTGGGTGTCCCAGGCTAAGGAACAGGTGAGGAAGACTGAGTAAAACCTCAGTGCCATTAGAAAGAGTCCGCCAGAGACAGATCAGAGCTGCTATTTTATATAGCAAGATACTAAATTCAAAGTTCTACAGTCATTTAGCAGATGCTTTTTTCCAAAACGACTTACAATAGAGAGTGAGAACAACACAGGCAAGAAATTAAACAGGAAGGGACGTCATGTTTAAGTGTTAGTCAGACTGCTGTGAGTCCAGTTGGACACAGGTGCTGCTGTTTAGTGCTCGAGACAGTTTTTTTGTTTTTGTTTCTCCCCCCCTTCCCTCTCCCCACAATAGTCCCTTGTTTAATTACCAGATCAAAATTTCATCATACGATGTCATCTTGGTCATAAGTGTACGCAGCTTGTTTAGTGTTGAGTTTTGCCAAAGAGCTGGACAAATCTTTCTAACTGATCCATGATGAGTAGAAGAGTTAAGCTAAGTGTGGAAATGCTCCTTGAACAGCTGAGTCTTTAGCTTGCTTTTGGAAGTAGATAAGGACTCTGCGGGTCGGAGAGAGTTCGGTAGATCGTTCCACCACTGGGGAACAACAGAGGACACAAGTTAAGCTATTGGGGTGTAACGGTACACAGAAGTTGTAAGGTCTCGGTTCATTTTCGGTACAGTAAAGGAACAAAATGAAGAAACTAACTTTGGTGTGAACAGGAACATGTTTAATGAGATTTAAAATTAAACAAAAAATCTTTCTTTTTTTATGATTGACTTTTTATTGACATCCAGCAACTATTCACCATCAGAGTATCAGGAGTGTCTTTTTTTCTAGAATAGAAACAATCTCAAATAGAACAGCACAGAAGAGAAATAAAAAACAAAACCCAAGATAAACAAAACAAAAGAACATTTACACTTAACATCAATGTCTTGATAATGCGGGAAAGAAAAAGCATGTGTGATGATTTAGTTTACAGGCGCACCATCCTGCAACTAATATAATTCAGATTACCGTTGTTAGAGATATATTGGGAGAAAAAAACACGGGATAGGCTCATAGAGATATGTGGATACTTTGTTTTGATGTCCTGACGTTCTTTTAGCTTGCTTTTCTCCCTGCATTACACATCAAAACATTGACCACAGAAGGATGATGTTATTGTTATCTTTTGTCTTAGAGGAACCCCTTGAGATTTACTTTGGGCACCCATGCTCTAGTATATTCACATTAAATTGAAAGATATTTGTGACCAGAGTATTTGTTGTCATTCAATTTAAGCCAACAGGTCTGTCTGTTTTTTACCCAGCCATTTAAAAAACAATATTTCAGAACGTAGTCATAATACCATGGTATACCGTGAAACCGTGATATTTTTGCTCAAGGTTACCGTCAGAATTTTATACCGGCACATGCCTTGTCACTAGCCATGCCTTAGCAGTCTGAATGTTTCTGAGATTCCAAAAGCAATCCACTCCCTGAACATACATTAAAAAAAACATACCTGAACATCAGAGCTGCACTGAACAACAGCTTCTTGATTGTTCTTGAACAAAGAACCAGAGAACATGATGACTTCCAACCTTTGGGTCTCCAATGTGACCCTTAATATGGCCCGGTGAAAGGAGGGGGTTTGAGTTACAGTTTGATTTTCTCTTCTGACATTTATTATATTTAATTTGGCAATCTACCTTGTATAGCTTGCTGTGCCCCTCCTCAACTGCTTCTTTGGGAGTTAAAAAAAAAAAAAAGTAAAGCTGTAACTCATTATAAATCATTTCCTTTAACAGTCTCTCAATGTCCTGGAGTCATTCCTGCTCTTGGCGTCTGAACGCGTTAAGGTTTTCCATTTAATTCCGGGTCCGATCATTGGTCGATTTCTTCTGCCTGGCCAGTTTCAATATTTCTTCCTTCATTCTGTAACTGGGTAACCGGCAATGATGGACCACCATGTTTGGCGGTGGCTTTGGCACCAGAACGCAGTTCGCTCTGTCCACTCTTAATTCAGCAGAGTTGGGTAACTCCAGTTTATGCTGCAGTAAATGTTCCACATTCCACATAGATGGAGACTCGTCTTCCGATTCCTCTTTGACACCATGTATTCTGATATTTTCTCTCCTGGACTGTCCTGCCAGATGCGTCAACTTGGCATCCATTTCCATATGTAGCTTGAGCATCTTCGTTACTGCCTCCCCGTCAGTCTGCACTCAAGTTTCGGCCTCAACTATCCTTTCTTCCACTTTCCCACTCTTTTGTTTGTTATATTTATTTCATCTCTGATTTTCTTTAACTGCACACAACTGTCTTCCCTGAATTCTCTTAATTCTCTGAGAATAAGGTCCGGCCTGTTAGTGCTAGCTTGGTCTCCTGCGTCGCACTGCTAGTGGGTGAAGTGTCGTCTCCCTTGTGCAGATCGGAATGCATAGATCTATTGCTATTCTTTCCTCTTGGCATCCTGAAGCCCTCGCACTGATTTCTTACTATCTTAAAGAAAACCTGAGTAGAGTCGAGTCAATATGGGCTTTTTTTTATACTTTAAGGTTGGTCGCGCGTTCTCCTATGCTGCCATCTTCTCCACATAAGATGTTCACATGTCAAGATGTAGCTGTATTTTCCACAATTTCAACATATGCCTGATGTATATCACCTTTTATTGCATGAATTAGGTCAATATGTTGATAAAACTAAAAATATCTCAGAATAAGACAATATTTAATGTCCCACCAATTAAACACATTAAATATAGCTGAAATTGTAATGGATTGAAAAAACGTTTCCATGGCGGCGCGTATGCATGCAGCGGCTCAGGGCTCTCAGCTTTTGTTTGTTTTTTTCGTGTTTTTGTTGTTGCTCCAGTCCCTGGAGGCATTTATTCAATATAGCAGGGGGGAATTAATGAATATTGGAAGACACTGCCAACTTTTTGCATCCCCTAAGCCGGATTTCATACCACCAGAGATCCAACATACCCCCCACTGTGTCCAAGGAGACGGACGAGATTCCGTAAACAAAAGCGGGGTAAGAGGAGCGGTGTGCGCACTAGGCTACGTGCTAACGTCTGTTACGTTACGTCTGTAAGGGAGCATAAATGGGCCTTAATGTGACCCGTCTTCAAACCTCTAATAAACTCCACAAGTCTCCAGCAGCACCATCAAATTTATCACTGACTAACTGGTCTGAAAATGAAGGAAGTTTATGGGCAGCTGTAAACCTGACAGCAGCTGGAGACCCCACACTTCTTTCAGAGGAAACTTATTTGTACGTTTGTCACATTTTCTGTTTCCTGTTCATCTAACCTGTCCTGACTAACGGCGTGTTCTCCCATGTTTCAGACTTACATCTTCACTGATGGGGAGGACAGAGAGCTGCAGGTGAGAACAGGTAAGGACCTGGACTGTCCTCACGGGGACACGTGGGGATCGGTCTAAACCTGGAATCCTCTGACAGACAGAATATTTTCATGGTTTATTTAAACTAATCTGCTATTAGAACTACATTTATCACAAAGGTGATCAATACTAAAAAGTATTTATGGTGATGGAAATAAAGGCCTGGAATAGTTATACATGTTATACAAAGCAAGTAGGAAAGGAACAAAGTTTTAGGCATTGTCTGAAATCAACCATCCAGCTGTCATTGACCCAGGTTGTTTTCTGTCCAGGAACCAACATGATTAACACCAACTGCTCAGCAGCTCATAACCGGCAGGCTCTGTGCTGCAAGATGTCCGTGGAGTACGACAAATTCATTGAGTCCCAGAGGAAGTGAGTCAAGTGGTCCTGATGGATAACTGTGGTTAAATAGTCCAGGTGTTGATGGGGGTCTTTATGGGACCATAAATAGACAGATGATGATTGTGTGTGGTTTTATGGGGACTTCCTGTTACCATGGTGATGGTAATTTTATCCTGAGGGTCCAGACCTGGTTTTAGGATCAGAATTAGAACCAGGTTCAGGGTTACAACCTGGGGTGAGGGGTTTGAGGGGTGTATTCTATGAGTGGACAGTGTCCCTGTTAACATGTCCATGTTGTAGGTGGTTCTGCCACATGGATGATGATAACTACGTGATCCTGCCCAGCCTGCTGCGTCTGCTGTCCTCCTACCACCACAGCCAGGACATCTACCTGGGCCGGCCCAGTCTGGACCACCCCATCGAAGCTGCGGAAAGGGTTAAGAGTGACGGATCAGTCAGTCTGCTTCCTCATTATCATTATTGAGAGTTTATGGCTTCTCTGAAAGATAGAGCAACCAGTTTCCATCAGTGGTTAGATGCTGTGTAAATGTAAATGAAAATAAGCCATTTTCCTCGTGTGAACCTTGTTACTCTTTCTTTTTAAATGAAAAATTAGTTCAGTAAAGACATATGTTGCACCATTTAATTCTTAATCTGACCATGAAACAACCTCAGAGCGTCCCGACCACTTCAGTGACATCACAGACTACTCAGTAGATCACATGATCAGGACAGGAAGGTATTTAATAGTGTGTGGGATCTCTGTGAGGAAGGTGATCTTAGCTGATGGCCACTCTCCTTCTGGTTTCAGGTGTCTGTAAAGTTCTGGTTCGCCACAGGTGGGGCAGGTTTCTGCATCAGCCGAGGTCTGGCCCTGAAAATGAGCCCGTGGGCCAGGTAGGCCCCATACCCACCTGCTCACCTGATGAGTGTGATTAAGACATAGATGTTGAAAGGGTCTGAATCTGATCAGGTCTTCTGGTTTCAGTTTAGGAAATTTCATCAGCACTGCGGAGAAGATCCGTCTGCCTGATGATTGCACCATCGGCTACATCATCGAGGCCCTGCTGGAGGTGACTCTGACACACACTCACCTGTTCCACTCCCACCTGGAGAACCTGCAGAAGCTGCCTACTGACACTGTGCTGGATCAGGTGAGGGGACTGGTTCCAAAATGGAGGGAAATCTGGGAATTGTGAACTCTTTGGAAGCATTTAGATAAGATTCCTTCTGTTTATTTTGTGTGATGGTGTCTTCAGGTGACTCTCAGTTATGGAGGCTTTGAGAACAGAAGAAATGTGGTCAGTGTTGCTGGAAGCTTCTCTCTGGCTGAAGACCCCACAAGGTAAATAAAACCCTTGAATCTTAAAACTCTTCCAGGGGCCTGTTCCAGAAAGCAGGTTATGTAGAAAACTCTGAGTATGTTAACCTTGAGTTGGTGGAAATTCTGGGTTTTCCGTTCCAGAAAGTGAGGTTAAGTCTTACCCCTAGTCTGTTACCATGGTAACTCACTCCATGATGTAAACCGCCTCTCTAGCAGGTTCACCATAAAGTAACTGAGTTTCTACCTGTCTCCTCCCACCTGAAGCAGATGTCAGACATGGGTTGTTCATACTAATGCAATTCCAGAGATTTAGAAGCTGAATTAATACATAATCATTTATGTAGGGAGGACTTTTCAGAAATTAAACAGACGTGTTATTATTTCCTGATCAATATCTCACGGAACAGCACCGTTTAACAGTCACTTGGCTTTTCCAGCTCTACATATCCAACATGACAGTGCATGCTGCACGCATGAGATGACGTCACAGCAAGATTTGTAGTTTGCGTTGCGAGACTTCATACTTCTTTGTAAATTAAACCTTTCTTTATAACGTTGGCAACACGAAAGATTTTAGAAAGACAACGGTGGAGCCATGAAGAAAGTCCTCACACATGTCTGAAATCATAATTCCATAATGTGTGATAGAGATCTAGTCAGTCTCCTCACCATCCTCTTCCTCCTCACATGAAGGAGATTAATCTTAGTCCATAGCTATATCTAAAATAAAAAATACGGATAATAGGTGAGAGGACATTCTGGAGAGAGAAGCAGCATACCTGTCTGACACAAAGAGGTATTTCCTTTTAACGAAATACCTCTTTATATTGCTCAAAAGCTTCAACAAGAACCTCTGCACCAATCAGGTTAAACAATTAGCTTTTTGTCAGTGGTTGCAATGGTGAATCCAGGTATGAGGGCTCCATTGATGATGGCTCTTTATTGTCGTTTCCAACTTTGGGTAAAGATACTCTGAAACCAACCCAAAGCCGCGGTTCTGGAACTGAAAACTCAGAGTTGCTCAGCTCAGACTAGTAAGTTGACCCAGAGTTTCTTTTTAAACTCAGAATTAGTTGAACCTCCTTTCTGGAACAGGCCCCAGATCTCCCCCAGCGCTAGCTCTTCTATAATCACAGCTTTCTCAGGAACTGTAGTGTGTAACTCTATGGGGTAAATTGTAATAGATAGCTAACCCTTTAGGTGATCTACTGAAGTGTTCCAGGCATTTGTATCCTGTCCAGGAGGTTTACAATCCAGCCACGAAATGTAGTGTTTATTCAGAGACATTACATGGTAAATCCACATGGGTAATCCATGATCAGTGCAGCAAAAAGTGGGTATGCGCTATATGCGGCGCATACAGGCGATGCACCAGGGGGGGGCGCCAAATAGACCTGTCACAATAACAAATTTTGTGTATCCCAGCAATTATCAGGCGAAGGGCAGGGTACATCCTGGACAGCTAGCCAGTCCATCACAGGGCCAACACAGAGAGACAAACAGCCATCCATAGCAGTGTTGTTTTTGTCAACGAAGACGTAATTATTTCGTTGATGCCCCTTTTTTTTCATGAGTATAACAAAATGGTGACGAGCTAAACGTTTCTCTTTGATCATGAAAACATGAGGAGACTGGAGGAAAATGTTAGTGGGTGGTCTGTCAGACGTTCAGAATCTGCCTGTTGTTCCGCATGTGTCCTGCATGTTTGTCACACTGACAGAAAATCACCAGGTGTAGGAAAATAAAACAAAACCAAGAATCTCTCTGTGCTGACGTTTGAATAATATGTAAACACAATTCATTCATTCCATTAAGTGGAAATATCAAACGGTAATGAGGTTGAGAGACTTGTGGAGTCACTTTTGAGTATGTGAAGTATAATGTCATTGTATGATGTTTCTGGGACAGTGTGAAAAAAAACGAGGCAGCAGGTGCACCTTGCAACCATACCACGACGCTACAGAGCGTCTTTGTGTTGCCATGGTGACGTGTGCTTTCCTTTTCCGGTGGATGAGAAAGTGTGCCTCGTTCCTGGATTTAGATGACGTTGGAGTCTGAAAAGCAATGTGCAGAATTTGTAAAAGGAAAATATAAAAAGCTTTATCTTAAGTGTGATCATGTTCACACTTTGGTCTTTATCTATTTAAGTGGTTCAGCATTCAGTTGTTCATATAAATATTAAACAATAGTCCGAACTGGGGTTGTCTTTTTTGTTTTTCTTTTACAAAAATGCATTAAAATACTTTTTGTTTTATTTTTTAAACCAAAAAATCGAACATGCCTGGTGAACATGCAACACACAAACAGCATTATGAAGCTAAATTAGGTTTTTTTAAAAAGAGTCTGAGTGATTGCTTAGTAGAGGAAGAATAATTACGGAGCTAGGAGGGTCGGGTCTTGTAAGGGAGATGAATCTCTTAGAAGAACCAGTCCTCCTATTACAATTAATCTCTACGTTTTCCATGAACATTGTTCCAAGAGGCATGATTCTTGCATTAGCTGTGTGGTTACTTTAGTGTATCTGATGTAATTCAAGCTTCTGCAAAGTGCAGCTGAATGAGGAAAGAAACTTAAATGAATGGAGACTTGTAGAAGAAAACAACTAGGCTGGTTAGTAACTGGTTATGAAGTTACTTTGTTCCTTGCTGGAAAAGTGAACGTTGTGAGAATATTGTTGGTCGGCATTTTCAAGGCACAGGGATGTGTCTGCATACTCCTCAGAAAGTTGCTAGTGGCACCTCTGTCCATGATAACACCATTATTTATCACATTTTCATCACTATCACTACTATGTTGTTAAGTGATGTCAAAAATGAAGACTACATCCTGTCAAACTTTTCACCAATCAGAGAGGTTAAATTGAGGGTAATGTCCAATCAGGAGCAGCCAAAGTTCAACAAGTGAGCTAAAAGTTCTGTATGTGTCTGAAAGAAGAAATATTATGGTCCTCTATGGCTGGAATAAAGCCAAGCTGATTTGGAGATGGTTTTGTGAGGATAGGAGGTAAATAATGAGAAAAATAACTGTAAATGAGGAAAATTGTAAATGGTTACCGTTTTGTGTTTATTTTTCTACTGAAAGGCAAGACTAGAGAGAAAGATATAGATGAGAAAAGGCTTGGTCACTGTTGATCTGTGTGTTATTTCTACAAAGCGTTTTTGGTATTATTCAGTTTTCTTATTCTTGTTGGTCTTGTAGCTATACATTCATTTTACATAATTTTAGCCATATAATCTGACAACTGAGGCTGTACTGGAAACATAATGTCGCCACGGTGACTGGGATTTAAAGGCTTCAGCTTCTACATGTATTTTTTTTACAGTAAAATAATAGAAATAGGAATTGTCTTGGAGTTTTAAGGGTTAATGTCGACCTGCTCCTCTGCACACACTTCTTTATTAAATAGATACAGCTGAGAAGTAAAGAAGGGGAGGCAGGAGTGTAAAAGGCTCTAAATATCTGCACTTGTCTTCAGTTTAGTTCAGTGGAAATGTTGCACAATACTCCATAATTCCTGCGATATTTATCCCACCGCCACTGGGAGATGGATTAAAACCACATGCTGAGAACAGCTCCAGCTGAACATGAACAGGAATCTACTGCTGGAAGCTGGAAGAGTTTTTACTTCATCAGCATCGTTTTGGTCAGCTGGTGATAAATGTTGGCTTCAAGACAGCAGTAAATTAACTGGACTGTGGGTTCATCTTTTATCATCACAAATGGGCCCAGACTGAAGCAGTGAGGAATTGTCTGAAAGAAAACACGTTTAATGTAGTTTTTGAGGAAAAAGTTTCCTTAGAATTAGTGAAAACCTGACACCTGCTTGCTGTGTCCTGAAACTCTGGATAGTTTTAGTTTGTTTGGCTGAAACTGTGCAGAGGTGAGTGTTGTAATGATCCAGCTTATTGTTTAACAGCAGAGTAATCGATGCTCCCCGTAGTCATCCTGTTGTAGCTGGAGGAAATCTGCACCCTGCACATTTCTTCTGCAGACTTTAGTCAAATGTCTAACACACCATATAGCTGGTTCAGTTATGTTCACGTTCACTTCAGATTCCTGTTGGGAGGTTTTCCAAATGGCTTCAGGTGGAAGTTGGCCTAAAGGTGAACTTAGAGCAGGGGTTTTCAAACCTGGGGTTGGGACCCCAATGGGGGTTGCAAGATAATTTCAGGGGGTCATCGGATATTTGCCAAAATATATAGCCTACATTTTTCAAATAAATTCAGGGCTGTGAAAATTAAACCGTTAATAAATATGTGAAATTAGCACCCTCATTTTTTAACTCATCAGTGCATAAACAACAAAGAGAGAACACGTTATACGCCTTGTAGCTGCTTTGTCTCAGCACATGCATGTCGTGCTAGGTAGGGCAGGGTGTTATGGTGGAGGCCCGGAGGCCTTGTCCTCTTGCCGGCCAGGGTTGTTTCCCATGGGGCATGGTTGGAGGGAGAGATATGGATGTGTCAGAGCGAATTCATGAATCTTGCTAGGTGAGAGACTGGAGGAGTGATGGTGAGGGTGTGTGAGAGTGAGTGTGTGAATCTGGCTGGCTGTGAAAGGTGAGAGACTGGTGCACTGGGGTGGGGACTGGCCACTAGGTGGCCATCTGAGGGGGGGCCTCACTTTGCCGCTTCCTGGGCGGGTGCAGGGTCATCTTCGTGGTGGGGGGGCTGGGTTCTGTGCTGATCGCCCGGGTCTCGGGGTCCCCGTGGCCTGCCTCTGACTCTTGTGCAGGATCATGCTTTTGCATGATCACTCTTCTTTGAACCCTCTTCACATTGTATATTCTGCATGCTGACACAGTCACTGGCTACGGTTACGGGATGTTTTTTAGTTCGGAATTAATTATTCCAGAATGAAAATATTCTCCTTTAGGTTTACATGGACATAATAATCCCGAATTAAGGTTTACATGGAAAACACGTTTTCTTAATTCTGCTTTAGATCTGGGGGGTGGGAAGGGTTCTGATTGGAGTAAGTAAACAAACTCTGCCTCCTGCTTCGTTTCTTTTCGACTACAACATGAAAAACAAGATAATAAGGACTATTTTCGCTTGATTTGATTCTAGTTTAGAAGCAGCAGCTAGTCACTCCAATACTACTTCACTTTCACCTGAAAAGATTCTTGTTTGAGTCCAACGTTTGCTTCGGGTGGCCAGCACTTTATATAGTAGTCATGGCGACAGGACGAGGGAACGAGCATGTGCAGAACAACAATTAATTTAAAGCGGCGTGAAGGTATGATATAGGAATTATTTAATTTGGAATTCAAAGTGGAATAAATCAGTCGCTTTTAATTCGGAATTATCATTTTCAGTTGGAATTAAGTGTTTGCATTGTCATTTTTCATCTCTTTAAAGCGGAATTAACATGAATTCGTAATGAAAGACGAATTAAAACTCGTGAATGTGGCCACTGTCTTGTCCTGTAGCTTTATTTACCAGACATGGGACCAAGTCACACATGTGCAAGTCTCAAGTAAGTCACAAGTCTTAACTTTCAAGTCTCAAGTAAGTCCCAAGTCATTTTTTCTTGG
>JAOXYM010000023.1:24081286-24097721 GCA_028567055.1 Leptatherina wallacei | reverse complement strand
CTGGCTCAAACTCAGCCGGGACTCGAACCAGCGACCTTCTTGCTGTGAGGCTGCGGTGCTAACCACCACACCACCGTATTTTTCTATTTGTTTATTTTCAATGTATTTGATTCGATTTGATTCTAATCATTTTAGTCAGTTATAATGTTTTATTTTTATCTTATTCACCTCATCTGTAGTTTTTCACTCACTCATAGCTCTTCCTCAGGTCAGTTTTATACTGTGGACTCGCAAAAAAGATTCTATTTCCACTGCATTGTGGATGAATTGCAGCTTTACATCTCCAGCAAACCTAATTCCTTCTCACTTCCTTACCTGGTGATCTGAAATAAAATCCTGGTTTAGCTCTAACTTCCTTAAAGGTGCATTGTGTAGAATTACTGCCATCTAGAGGTAAAGATGAGTATAGCACAGGTGTGAATATACTGTAGCTGTCACTTGCCAAGTTTCTTCCAGAGAAGGCACAACGTGGCCAAAATGGTCGATACTGGAGGGCACCGCTAAGGGGAGTATGCAGCACTTGTACTCAAGCGTCAAGTGTCAAGCTGCCGGTCGCATTGTATTTCAGGCTTTTTTCTGCTAACAACAAAGATATCATGTAGAAAATGGACTTTGCCAATGAGGAAGAAGAATTGATAATTTTACTTTTACTGTTGAAACAAAACAGAAAAGGTCTCGTCGCCGTCAGAGGCGGTATGCAGCCGATGTGCACATACATGTGCGGCCCACTGACCCAAATCATGCATGAGCACCTCTAACGTTCAAGTCAATTATTGCAGCTCGTGCATGTGACACGTTACCTCGCGTCAACGCGAGCGGCCTATGTGCCAAATGGATGCTAGGAACGTGTGGCAGCCATAATATGTACGCGTCGCCAGCAGCAAGTATATCCCAACCCTAAATCTACTTCTTAAATAACGTGATTGATTTATATAAGAGTAATTCTAATAAAGTCATTAATTTCCAATAAAAAACTGTTTTAAATGATAGATTACATTTTTCCAGTATTTGATCTGTGATTTAGTTCCAAGCAGCACCTTTGGACAAAACAACAACATTGAGACCAAATCTACACCATCCACAGTTGCATGTTACCTTCTCTATAGATGCTCCCCTCAGGTTAAGAGTCTGAGTGTCATCCTTCATGTTCACATCAATAATGTCCCTTGTTCTGCATACTTGCTACACATCTCAATTCCGCCCCTCCCTCACCACCTCTATCCTCATCCACAGCCTCATCTCCTCCAACATTGACAACTGGGGCTCCTTCTGTTTCCATCTCCCTCCATAAGGTTCAGATGGTCCAGGATTCAGCTGCTCCCATCAGTACTAAAACCCACTGGACATTCTCAACATTACCAATCTAAACCCAGACTCAAACTCACCTGTTGAACACAGCAGTGAACACAGCATACACTCTCATTACACTGGCCCTAAGGTTTCTGTTGTATTTTATTTGCTTTGTTATTGTCTCTGCTTGTTTCTGTCCTAGACTGATCTGAAAGGCACCTCCAAATAAAATACATTATTATTAAATTCAGTTCTTCACTGTGTACACAGAAGACAAGCTTTCAGTGACAGTCCAGATCTGATGTGGTGATAGAAGAGTTATACCTCTTCTAGCTGTATCCGCTGTCCCTCCAGTTTAAAGATGCGCTCCTGCAGGGATCTCTCAGTCTCTTCCAGATGGCGGTGAACATGATCCACCTGTAAAAACACAAACTTTACTTCACCTGTCGAAATACTGAAGTTCTGTTAGTCAAGCAAACCAAAATAAAAGAATAAGCCAAAGATTATTTTGAGGGCATCAACTAACTCTTTCCAGAATGATCTGAGCTTAGGGCACGGCCAAAATTTATGAGGATGGTTAGCAGTACTTTTTCCATTGTTCCTGCAACATGAACTAGAATGTGTTGATCCCATTTTGCACGTTATATGTGGTTTTCTAAGAATCTAGAATTAATTTTCCATTTGAGTTCTCTCCATGTGTTTGAGTTTAAGGACAAGTGTGCCTCAAAGCACATCATATGCCTCAAAGGACATCATATTCCAGGTTTCCAATGAGATTCCATTGAGACTTCCCATTTCTCCTTTATCTCCAGGCAGCTATGCCTTCCCACTGATAAAAATATATGATATAATCTACTAATTATTTTATCACCTTTATTCCCCATTTGTATTTCTATCAGAAATGTTTCTGTAAGAGTTGGTCTAATAAGGTTTTCCCTGTGTGTTATCAGGAGATTCTTAGCTGCAAGTATCTAAAGAAATCTGTCCTTGGGAAATCAAACTCATTTTTCAACTATTCAAATGATTTTAAAGTCTCATCCTTGACTAACTGGTGTAGGAATGCAAGTCTATGGTTTGACCACTTTCTAAAACCAGCATCTAAGTTATTAGGTGTAAAGGTCTTCATAAATCCAATACTTGCAAAAGTAAAGTAAAGTTTAACTAAAAGCCAATAGTATTTTTAATCCAGGTTTTAAGTGTAGCTTTTGTTAAAAAAAAAGAAAAAGAAAAAAAAAGAAAGGCCATTTCTTTACAGGGGAGTCCAGAAAAGGCAAGATTGCCAAGGGCACATGTTTTTTTTAATATTAAGCCAGCGGATGTTAATACATCCGATTAGACTGTTCTGAATCCACGCTATAAGCCCTCCGTCTGGCTTAGGTAACTGAAGGGTTTTGAGTCAGACTTTTGGGTGCTTTTTTTCTGGCCAATTGTATCTCAGAATAGACTGTCAAAACTTGGATTAGAAATTTCCACAGGCAACATCTGAAATAGGTAAAGGAGCCTGGGTAGAGTTTGATGCTAATGGTGAACAGTAGTAGTGATAGAGAATAGCCTTGCCTACATGCACGTTCCATCTCCCTGATATATATCCATTCACTTTGACCATTGCTTGTGGTGATGAGTACAGCATCTGCACCCAATTTATAAAGTTAGGATCAAATTTGAATCATTGAATTGATCACGGATTCCAATTTTTTTTATAAATTTGAGGAGATTTAATGTTTAATAGAGGTTGTATATTATATTCATTAAACCTCCCAGTGATCAGTTTATCCAGGTCCTTAGCTGTTGAACACTTTCAGTTCAATTAATTTTATGTGTTATAAAAACTCTGTAAGTTCTGCATCATTGAGGCATGTATCTTTGTTCTTATATAGAGATTTGTAGTATTCTGTGAATGATTCTGCTATTTTGTTTGGTTTTGTGACAGTGGTTTGGTAATTTACGTGATTATTGACATGTAGCTGCCATGTAAATGGGTTTGGACAGGAAAGAGCACCTCTTTCTGACGGAGACTGTCCATGTCCTCCAGGGCTTGCTTGGACCTTCGTTTCTCCGTTTCAAGACGATCTGTTGGACACACAGGAAGACATGTGGCTTGTATGTTGATGACACCATTCTGAAATGGTTGTGCTAATGTTAGCGTTACCTTCTGTCTGTGCCAGACGCATCTTGAGCTCAGCTGTATTATTGGCCATCTCCTGCTTCAGCTCAAAGATCTGCTGCTGCTGAGATTTACACTTGCGCTGCATCTCTTCCACCTAATACACATGTTAATTAGCTTCATGTATGCTAATAAATTCACCCCATCCTTAACCTGCAGGACTCCTACTTCATTCCTGATTTGGTTGTTGTTTTCCGTCAGGTTTTGGATTTCTCTGAGGAGCTTTCCTTCCCTGAGGGCATTATCCTGCAGAAGAGAAATTAACTCATCAGCAGCCGGACTCTTCTCCTGTGAAGCCATGCTTTTGTGATGGATGCAGTATGTGGTTCAGCATTGTCTTGCTGAAATGTGCAAGGCTTTCCCTGAAACAGACGTTGTTTGAATGGGAGCAGATGTTGCTCTAAAACCTACATCATGTACTTTTCAGCATTGATGGAGCTTCACAGATGTGGAAGCTGCCCACACCATAGGCACTAATGCAACTTTACACTTTTACTCTAGACTTTTACTCTAAATGTTTGTATGCAGAAAGTAAGGTTTATTTTTTTAAACGTTTTTTTTTTTTCTCAAATTCTTAATTTTTTCCTCAAACATTTTGGCACAAATCTAATCCCATACAAGTCTGCTTTAAATGTAGAACATCACCAGCATCCAGCCTTGTTCCATGCACACAGAGATTCCTCCTGATTCTCTGAATCTTCTGATGATATTCTACACTGTAGAATGCGGGATCTTCAAAGTCTGAGGAACATTTTTCTGAAATTTTTCTACAACCTTTAGACCTAGTTTGTCTCAGATTGGTGGACATCTGTCCATCTTTCCTAGTGAAAGACTCTGTCTCTCTGAAATGCTCCTTTCATACAGTCATGTTACTGACCTGTTGCCATGCAACCTAATTAGTTGTCAAATGCTCCTCCAGTTTTGCACCTGTTTGCTGCTCCTATTCCAACTTTTTAAGATGTGTTGCTGCCATCAGATTCACAATCAGCTCATATCTTCCATGAAATGGTAAAATGTCTCAGTTTCATCATCTGAACTGATTTTTTTATGTTCTACTGGAAGCAATGTGGTGTTTTAACAATCCTAACCTTGTAAATGCAGGGCTCTGTTATGAGAAAAGTTGTGCTTTAGAACAAAACCTAAAATCAGTCAGAAAATTATGTTTTAATTTCAATTCACTGCTTTGTCCTCTCTATCATCGCTATGATGATCCATTCTCAAGCTAGCTTTCCACCCTCTAGCTGAGCTGAGTCACAACCTAACATTCCCACCTCTTCCTCCTTCTTCCTCCGTTGGCTCTGCTGCTCCCTCTGTTCGTCTTTCTCAGCCCGAACCCGACCCAGCTGGTCTCCTAGACTCTGGTTTTTCTGTTCGGCGAGAGCGAGAGCAGCTTCAGTCATCTGCAACCTGTTCATCAACAACAACAAAACACAATACATTTACTTAAAAAGCGCCTTTCAGAACACCCAAGGACACTGAGCAAAGGGATATTTAAAACCATTAAAACACTACGTTAAAAACAACAAGTGCAAAACAGAACAGAGGACAACATTGAGATGGTGAGTGTGTTACTGGGTGGCATAGGACTGTCTGAACAGGTGTGTTTTGTCTTGAAGAGTCGAAAAGAGTCAATGGTATGGAGTTCAGGGGGAAGAGAATTCCAGAGTTATAGTTTCAAGGCAGGCAGGGGGACGACAAGCTGGAACGAAGAGAGCGGACAGGAGTGTTGATGTGCAGGAGATCAGATATTTACAGGTTGGCCAGATTGTGAAGTGCTTTAAATGTAATGAGGAGAATTTTGAAGTTAATTCTGTGTTTTATGGGAACCTAGTGGAGTTGTTGCAGGATGGGAGTGATGTGGTGAGTGGTAGGGGTCTGTGTAATGATGCGTGCTGCAGAGTTTTGGAGGAGCTGTAGTTTCTGGAGGGATTTGTTGGAGAGACCAAAGAGAAGTGAATTGCAGTAATCAATCCAGGAAGTGGCGATGCTGTGGACAAGGATGGCAGTGGTATGGGGGGTGCTAAAGGGGCACATCATACGGCTGAAGCTGCTGGACTGGGTGCAGGTGTTATTTATCTAGCTCCTTATTTAAATTTGGGGTGTCCAGCTTCGGCCCTTAGGGACCAGAATCCTGCAGGTTTTCAATGTTTCCTGCTCCAACACACCTGACTAAAACTAATGAGTAATTGTACAGAACTTCTTATTTGTTGGATGCATTTCATATATATATATATATATATATATATATATATATTGGACAGAATAAATCAGAGATGTCAGAGTTATAAAGTTGACATAATAAACTCATCTGCACCTGCTGCTTCTCATTTGATAGATTTTAAGTTATGAAAATAAACCAAAAGCATCAGGATTGTGTTAATGGCTAAGTATCTAGTCTGAATTTTTTTTATACTTGCATTGGTTTTTAACGTTTCTGTGTTCTGAACAGTGAATAAAGGAAATAAAAGACTTACTTGGCAGTGAGAGAGTTGATAGCAGATTTCCTCTCATTCAGAGCCTCCTGGAGATGAGCAACCTGAATGGAGGCTGA
Source organism: Leptatherina wallacei (assembly GCA_028567055.1). Classification (NCBI taxonomy): domain Eukaryota; kingdom Metazoa; phylum Chordata; class Actinopteri; order Atheriniformes; family Atherinidae; genus Leptatherina; species Leptatherina wallacei. Next base: position 24,091,716 of record JAOXYM010000023.1, on the reverse strand, counting down.
CCTGATACCATAAAGCAGTTCATGAGGTCCAAACTGAAGCAGATCTTAACATGTTCTACAGGATTTATTCAGTTTAAAGAGGAAACATAAAGCTGTTGATATATCCAATAATCATGTTCATTATCTGAACTCACCTGCTGGATCGTCCCATCTCCTCCTTCTGTCTGTCAATGGTTTCCATTAAGCTGATAAACTGAAGGAGAAATTGAAAAAGCCGAGAATATAAATTCAACCTTAAACTCCTGAAGCAATGTTTGACTGTTCCACCTGCTTTTTTTATATTTACCCCAGCTGTAGAAGCTGAGGCCTTTTAATTTCAGTCACCATGTTTTCAGTTATGGTACCATAAAGGCCAACCAACACAAGAAAAAAGAATTTATTACTAACAGTACTTTGTAGAAATGACACACAGATCAACAGTGACCAAGCCTTTTTTCGCATCTGCAGATCTTTCTCTCAGGTCTTGGCTTTCAGAAGAAAAACAATCACAAAACAGAAACTATTTACATATTTACACTTTTTCCTCATTTACAGTTATCTATCCTACTACTTACTTACTATCCTCACAAACCAACTCCAACTCAGCTGGAGCATCAAAAACATCGTCTTGGCTTAATTCCCACCATAGAAAATCATTATTTTTCTTCTTTTCAGGAACACATAGAACTTTCTGCTCACTTGTAGATCTTTAGCTGCTATTGATTGGACATTGCCCTCAATTTAAGCTCTTTGATTGGTGGAAAGTTTGACAGAAAGTGGTTTCGTCATCATTTCAAGGGGGAAAATAGAGGTCTCTTAGCAACATAGTAGTGATGAAATGTGATAAATAATGGTGTTATGATGGATCACTCATTATGGATTTAACATATAGAGTTTCTGAATAAACACTACATTTTGTAGCTGGATTGTAAACCTCCTGGAAGGGGTATAAATGGCTCTAAAACTTTTGTAGATAACCTAAAGGGTAAGCTTTAGGTTATTACCCCACAGAGTTACACACTACTGTTCCGGAGACACTAGTGATGACCAATGCGATAGCACTCTGCAGCCAAAGGGAGGTCTCCTTCCTGGTTCTGGTTCTGGTGGAGGTTTTCTTCCTGGTTCTGGTCCTGATGGAGGTTTTCCTTCCTGTTTATGGTTATGATGGAGGTTTTCTCTAGCTAGGTAATTGTATGAACTGGTTTATATGAACCTAGTAATTGTGTTACATACTTTGTTGTCCAGTGTGAAAGGTACCTGTCGACCCTTCTCCTCCTTCAGTGTTTGGATCTCCTTGTTGAGGACTTGGGACCTGCTGCTGGTCTCTCTTAAGGTGGACTGTCTGTCTGAGTTGTTTCCGGTGATCTGCTCTGAAACACAGAATTACCCACAAATCAACAATTGTGAATGTCACACCAGCGATTTCCTGTTCACACGTGATCTTCATAGCAGGAGATCCTGAGCTGGGAAAGGGTTCTGACAAGCCACTGGTCCAGAACACGATAAAAAAACAGATGACGACTTACCAAGAGCTTTTAGTGTGTCACTGGGAATGTTGTTCCCGGCCATCTCCAGCTGCACCATGCTCCGGTTCTTCTGTAGCGCCTCCAACAAGCACCTTCCCCCCAACAGACCAACGTTGTTCCACCTTAAATCTGCAGACAGTCTGAGTTCAGCTCATCCATCCAGCCTGGTAAAAAGTTCACCTGAGAGCAACTGATTTAACCAGAATCACCATCTGTAAGAAGGTGAGCAGGACATGTGAGCTGCTGTGACAGACAATCAATTATTTCCTTCACTACCTACTGGCGCTACTCCTAGCTATCACTATCAATAGCGTACGCTATTACTACCTAGCTATGATAAATGGCCATTAGCTGACAGCTACAATCTTCCCAAACCTTCCAGCTCTACCACCTGTCCCTATTGTGTCATCAGCATGACAACTGGACACCTCTGATGTAAATGGTGTATCGAGAAATGTGCTGGTTTCATTTCAGTGAGTTACCCAGCTCTTCCAGGGTGCTGTTGGATCTGAGGGCCAGCGCCAGCTCGGACGCTCCGTGGTGGCTGATCTGATTGTTGCGCAGGTCCAGCTGCATCAGCACGTTGTTGGAGGCCAAACCATCACAGAAGAGGGAAAAGGCTTCTTCCCAAACCCCCAAAGCATTCCACTCCAACACCAACCTGCAAACACCAGTCAGATTTACAGAGTTCCTTGTGAACCCCATGGCCAGCAGGAGGACAGTAGCTTCAGTTTCAGAGATCAGGTTCATGTAGTGATCAATGATTCTCTCTGGAAGTACATAGTATCGTATGGACTTTGAAACTCTGCTTTATCGAGTCATTTTTGAGCTGCTGACTGATTGAGGACAACATTATCATTCTGTGGGTGTAACAGTATTCCACCTGTAAATACAGTAAACTGAACGTAGTGGCTGTCCAGGCCAGTGTCTACAGCAAGGAGGAGTTAATGAACACCTCCAAAACTCCAGAGTTCCTCATATAAAAGCAGGGTATGTTGCCATGCAAGCTGTCTGACCTGCAAGAAATTACAAGACATCATTAGTATGAAAGTTTCTAGATTTAATGACGACCAATCAGGAAATCCGTTTGTAAAGTTTTACAGCAGAAGCTCAAATGACCTGGTCCAACCAAGGAGGTCCTGCAGCACACAGGACGTGTTCGGTACTGACCGGATCGTGATGGTCCCTATCAGTCCAACACTTAAGCCATGTGATAGGACGTCATGACTACTTGATTACTTGTGTTGCACAAACAGACGGGTAACGGATAAGTAAAACATGATTCTCACCGCTGCAGAGTCTTGTTAGAAGCCAACAACTTTCCCAGCATCTCAGCACCAGATGACCTGAGGTTGTTCCCCTTGAAATAACACATTCATAAACAGACATGTACAAAGGAAAGTAACATGTGTCTGAGTGTTTGTTGGGGTTTAAACAGTCTAATATTGACATGCATTACCTTTAGATCCAGGGATTTTACAGTTGTGTTAGCTAACAGTCCAGCCAGGAGTCTTACTGCAGCTGAAGCATAGAAATAAAGTTACACACCTAATGCACAGAACCAGGCCGGATTCATTAATACTGAGTATAAGAGGCCTGGTAGGTCTTATTCCTCTGGCTCAAAGCTCAGTCACATCAATCAAACAGTTAAGACAGATACAGGGCTGGAAAAATATATTACACACTTTTAAAAAAAAATAATTGTAAGAAATCAGATGGCACACAGTTAACATACAACTCACCAACCAAAACATAGATTTAAAAATAGTACAGACCTTCTTCACTGAGCATGCAGTCACTGAGTGACACCTCTGTGAAGACGGTATCTTTCTGCAGGGCCCTAGCCAGCACCGTGCAGGTATCTGCAGATAGGCTCTGCCCACTTAGGTCCAGTCTGGAGGTCTGGGTAGTCCTGTTCTCCTGGAGCTGAGCCAGGACACTTTCCTGAGGCTCCACAGCTCCATCCTTACACAGCCGCAGGTACGTCCGCCTGAAACTGTCCATCGTGGGTCACCAAAGTCCTGATCATCAGATGTGATAAAGGCTTTCTTTACTTCTTCCCTCCGTCCTTAGGGACTGGTAAATTAACTGTAAAATAAATAGAATTTATAAATATTATGACAATGAGCTCCATATTTAATCACTTCACATTATATAATGAGGACCATTTTCTTTGTCTCATTTTACTGCAAACTTTTCATGATGCATTTTGTGCTACAACTACATCAGTAATAAGCTCCAAACATCCTCACAGAAAGGTCCAACCTAGCAAAAGAAACCGATCCTGAATATGTCTCACGATTAATCCACTTCATGACGAGGTTTATTTTATCTGCCTCCTTGCTGAAATGCCTTCCCAAACACAACAGCTTTAAATAAGTTTAGATTTAACTCTTCGTTTGTCAGAACCAAGCAGTGTGGGACAAAACATGCATTAAAAAGATGTTTGGTGAAATCCTAAATATGCCGAATCTGAAATCTGCAGCCAATGTTTTGGAAAAGCAAGTTATTTCTTTTCTATAAAACCTCAGTTTGGTGGTGGGACAGATTTAGTTTAATTCACTAAATCTGAATGACAGAGACGCACGTACATTAGTGGTCAAAGCAGGAAGATTTCTCAAAAACCACAACGCTATCCGGACAAATAGACAACACATAAAAAACCCAAAGTAACATAAAATTAAAAAAAACTACAAGAACAACACAAACTTCTTCGAGTTTAACAGGAATATCCTCCTGGAAGTTAATGTTGTTGTGGTAAACTGACAGAAAGAAACCAGTTCGAGGAGTAACTAGGAAGTATGGCTTGACGCAAAGCATCATGGTCTGTGTAGTATTTTTTCGGCACTATTCTGTTTTCCTCACGCTGAGTAGGTCAGTCCTGTAAAAAAAAAAAAATCTTTTATTCAGTCAAAACATTTCAATTTTATTTTGGGGTTAACTTTGTATAATGAAGTGTTTAGTTTTTAAAAGTAGTTTGGAAGCGAAAGCAGAGGATGGGTGTTATTCTCCTCCTTCACCAGCAGGTGGGGCTAAATGACCGGCGGCCCGTTGTGTCTGCAGTCCGAACAGGTAGCGCCGAAGTACAGAAGAAACAAGCAAGACGGAAATGAGAGTTGTTGATCCTACAGGCGGCAAAACGTCAGTTTTTCATGACCGTGCTCTTTCTGGAAACCCGCTTGATGAAAGTTAACCGCGAGCTTCAGGAAAAATGTCCACCCAGGCCGAACTCCACCAAAGCTGTTCAGTTTTACAAAGCGGAGACATTGTTGGCTTCATGGTGGGTTTTATCATCACGAGTTGGAACACAGAGGACGGAAGCTGAAGCTGAGGATAGACACGATATAAGAAGCATCAGAGAGAGGGACCATTGTTACTGGAAACTCTGGGAATAAAGAAGGACTGGAACTGGTACCAAGAATGACCGAACCGACGGACTCCGCAGGTGCTTCTGGTTCCTCTGGTCCTGGTTTCACCCCGGGGAAGGGACTCTTTGGCCGGGTCAGGACTCTGTCCTCCTCCAGTCAACCTGGGAGACTGACATCTCTCAGGACCAGAGACTTGACTCTGGGTGGAGCCTTTAAAAAAAACAAGGTAATGAAAGGCACACCAGCGGTGGAAGAATGGTAAACAAAAACAAACCATAACATCAAAGTGACCTGACCCAGAAAGTGGTCCATTTATGGACCACATGATTTGGCGCCCCTCTGTACCTCACAACATTGGTTGTAATCCAGGTTAGGACCGGATTAGGACCTTTGGCTCAGGTCTAGCCCACATAACTGAGTCCTGTTAGTGGGTCACAACCGCTAGAAGTGAGCCAGACCGGGCCCAGATGTGGATAATCTCTAAAACATGCTCATTCACTTAGTATTTCTATTTTTATAGGCTCTGGTTTATTTTACTTTTTACTTTATACTGTTTTGCACTATTTTAGGTTATTTCTTGTATATGCTCTTGTTTACTTTATTCTTCTTCTTGCTGCTGTAACACCTACATTTCCCGTCGTGGGATGAATAAAGGTTGATCTTATCTATTATCTTATCTCTTAGTATTTCTATTTAATATTCTGAAAATCAAATAAAAAACTGAATCCTGATTAGATGCAAATTTATTGTTTTATAGATTTTTTAAAACATTTTATTTTCAATTATTTAATATTCCCCAAATCAAATATAAGAAAATATACAATCCTAATTATTGCATGCAAAAAAGTATTTAATTAATTTAGCTTTTCAATTTCTTTATTTAGTTAATGAAATTAATAAAAAGTGTGAATTCTGCTATTTCAGGATTATTATTATTTTTTAAATTCGTTTTATCTGAATCTATTTTAAGGGATATATTTTGCATAGAAACCTACCAAAAAATCAGATTCCTGAAAATCACATGCCACTTTATTTTATTCATTTGTTTAAACATTTTCTTCTTCTTCTGTAATCAAATGTAATCCTTACACTACATGCCAAGTAATTTTTTTAATTTATTTTTATTCCCAGTAGAATATAAACAACATATTTTATTCCCAGTAGAACACATCAGATGTTGAAACTGGGATATTTGACCATTTCATGGAAAATCTGAGCTGATCATGAATGTGATTTGTAAAAAGTAGTTCCAGGGTGATGTTTAGCATTGTGTAGCATCGCCTGAGCGTACAACGAATAAATATTCAGTATATTCTATTTGTTTACTTTCTGCTTTCTTCTTTTCTAAAGAAAACATTTGAGCCTAACGTCCATGCTGTGAGGAAGAATAAAGACGAGTGAGTGACTTTCCGTACAATGATTCGTTCATGTGATGCAGAACTTTCTGGTTATAAACTTCATGGTTCCTTCTCAGGTTAAAGGAAGAGCTCCACGTGGCTCCTAAAAAGGAGAGAAGAGAGAGGGATGAGAGGAGGAGAGAGAACAGAGAGAGGAGGAGGGAGAGACCTCGGGTCATCCAGTCCCACTCCATCTTTGAACAGGGTCCTGCTGACTCTGAGCGCAGACCTGGTACACCACAACCTCTTTCGCTCCACAGCCCGGTCATTTCTAGAGGAATCTTCTCTTCCTCTTTCACAGTCATCCTCCTCTCTCTGCAGGCTGGCATGGAGCTGCAGGGCTGCATGATTCTTCCTCCTCTGCTGTCTGCAGACTGGTGAAGAAAGAAGGGAAAGAGTCCACAGAGGATGAAGATCATCTGCTCAGTAAACTTCAGAGAGATGATGTGAGTGATTCATCATCCTGTCAACGGTGATGAAGGTCGTTAAGGTTCATATTTTGTATCATCAGATGTAGGCCTTTCGCAACAAGTCAATTAAATGCAAAGTAAGAAAAAAATAAGCGCAATAAGTTTGCCGGCCGCAATAACAAGTGTATTGATCTTTGAAAGAGTGTACTTGCATCATTATGGCAAACATTATTTTAGATTTAAAAAAGGCCTCAAAATGACAACAATGATAATATGATCATTTATTGCAATAATTTCTGAGACAATAAATTGCACAGCAGCATTTTTTATCGTGACAGGCCTCATCAGATGTCCACATTAACCTTTAGGTCGTCATTCTCACCATTAACTGTTATGAAGTTCCTGCATTTAACTTTTTACATTTTACAGGGTCTAATTCATCTCTTATTTTTACTAGATATATTGCTTTTTTCTATCTTTTTCTTTCTATTTTTATCCAACGTTAGCTAACTGATGACCTCTTTAGCCATGTTCACACTTCAGTCTCATGTCTCAGTAACTGGTTCTGTTGATGATTTAACAGACTTTAAATGATGTCATGTGCAAATAATTTACACATCCATAAATATAAAACTCATGTAAGCAATATTTTTTTTCTAATATGGGTTTAAATCTGTAAACTACTTTTACATTTTAAGGGTGTGCGGAAATATACTTAATTTGTTTTGTTTTAATTTGGTAATGAAGAAAACGTGCAACATTTTTACAGTTTGTCTTTGTTTTGTTTGACTTTGCATCTGCAGAATATTTGCTGTAAAGCTGAAAAAAGTTCATCCATGTTCACATTGTGGAAATAATTGTTTCTTTTGTGCAATCGCACAATACTTCTCGGAGTCTCATGAGAAGAAAGCTCTGCCAGCCCGATGTGTCGAGAGCTGTCTTCAACCATGTCTCGAGAACAAGAACAAAGTTCTTTCTTCTCGCGGAGCCTTTAATGGTGACTGATGTTTAACATCATTGTTCTCTTCAGTTCCTCGATGATCCAGGTCTGAGGAACGACGCCAGGCTGAAGCCCATCCAGCTGCCTCTGTCTCAGTCCAGTGACGTCTCCATCACTCCGTCCACATCATGTGAGAAACACTTTTATCTGTTTTTGCCTTTTATCTTTTGTAAGTCCTCCAGCGGGTGGTCCACATTCAGAAGCATGAGTGGTCTCCTCATGTAACTACTGAGAACAAATCCCTGTTGTAGGGACCCAGATCTGAATGTTCCTCATGTCCTGGTAACATGTATGTGATGCTGGCAGGTCAGGAGAGCTCTCCTCTGTTCAGAGTGCCCTCCTGTGGAGCTGAAAGCAGATCATCTCAGCACATAGAGCTGTGTAAACCAGACCAGCCGTCCCTGGTGAAGCTGCTGCAAGATCTCAGTCTGTCTGGAGGAGAAGAGCTCTTCTTCATGCAGCTACCAGACTGTATGCCCGGCAGAGCGTCTGGACTGAAGGCCGACGCCGCTCCTGGATCTACATCAGGGAAACCTGCAAAAAAGGAGGGAAAGTCTGAAGGCAGAACGTCTGCACATCTTCAGTCACATGTGAGTTCACAGGAGACAAACAGACTGGCTGGGGTTTAAGGCTTTTACATACAGCGTCAGAAGCTAGAACTTTGTTCTTGTTCTCGAGTCCACGAGAAAAAAATGACGTCAATTTGTTCTCGTGGACGTGGTTTGCGACTGGGGAGTGCAGAAAACAATCGATTCACATCAGAATCGAGATTTTTGTTTATGAAGATTCTGAATCAAATCCAAAATTTACAGAAACCAATATTTTTAAAACTTTAAAAGTGTTTGACAGACTACTTTCAAAGCTATTGTTAAGGGACAAAGAAATGTTCAAATTTGCAAGGTAAGCTAAATTAATGTCACTTCTTTATCTAAAGATTGCTTCTGTGTATTTTAAATTTTTGAATCACTTGATTATCCTTGAAAACCTTTTTCTAGCTTATAGAGGAATGTAGTTAATCCCAGAATTGGCACCCTTTGTTACTAAAAGAGTATTTTTTGTGAATCAAGATCTGTTTGAATCGAATCATCATCCCAAGAATCTGAATCGTAAGTCGATGTCAGATTCACATCCTTGTTCTCGACACATTGGGCTGGCAGAGCTCTCTTCTCATGTGACTCTGAGAAGTATTGTGTGATTGGTTGGACACTAGAGGTGGCTGTGGTTAACAAGGGATAGCATGAAGAGAAAAGTTGTCATTTCATATTCCCACTGACGCGAGGTTGAACGGTTAGTTTTAATTCAGAGCTGATGGAGGGGGTGAGAAATGTACCCTACAGGCGGTATATAAAGACACGGCTAGCACACAACCCCACCCTGCCACTGACAAAATTTTACATTAAATATGAAATAACCGGTTCAATTGCTCATTGCACATAAAACACAAACAGAAATCTTCGCCCCATTTCAGACGAAGCTTCTCGTGGAGTATGAATTGACCGGATTAAAACATACTTTTTTTTCTTGTTCTTGCGGCCTCGCGAACAAGAACAAAGCTGGACTTACTGGATCTGCATGAAAATGATGACCTTTCCCCCTTCAGGGGACTCTATAAGAGGACAAAAATCATGTTCCATCTTTTCTAGTGTAAAGCTGCCTCCATCTCTTCCACCAAGTCGTCCCACCAGCCGTCTTGTTTAATAAACTGTGAGGAGCTTGCTGTGATCTGGTTTTTCTGCTGTGTCTCCTGCAGGAATCTGTGCAGAAGGAAAACTGCGTGGTTCTCTCACAGTTCCCTGAGGGATTCCTGGGAAAACTGCAGATCAGGAAGTCGGGAAAGATGGAACTGAAGCTGGGGGACATCGTCATGGAGGTCTCAGAGGGAGCTGCTTTTTCCTTTCTGCAGGTATGCAGTGTGTGTATGTGTGTTAGTATCACACATGATGTGTTTGGTATGAAGTCACATTCTATTTATCCCAGAGGGAAGTTGCAATGTTGTTGTAATTTTTGTATTTATTTAATTTTTGATTGACATTAAGTTTATTTTTTGAAAATTTGAAATTTTAATAAATTTTTTTAGCTTGATTTCTGAAATTCAATTTGATTCAATGCATTTTCAATGTAATTTTTTTTTTTACTATAATCACATTTTTAGTTTGATTTTATTATTCAGTTTAATTGGATGTAATATTTTTTTTAATTTAAATTAATTTATTCTTTTAAAGACATTTAAATGAGATTTTTTAGTTTCATTTTTGGATTTAAATAATAGTTTAAAGAAATTTTTATTTCTTTATTCAATATTAATTCATATGTTTTCTAAATTCATAATTTAAATGGATACTGTGTAACTTGCGGCCACTAGGGGCGCTAAACCTGTAACTTCCCACCAGCCACAGACACAAAATGAAACGGTCTCCATCCGTGTTTTGGAATCGTGTTTGCCGACCACTTTGATCAGCTGATAGCAAAGTAAGTAACCATAAAACTAAACCAAGCCAGGTGCTCATCGTTCTGTTACTTCTTTGATATTTACATGAATTATAGGAAATGCACTTATTGCATGCAAACCAGCCCCACTTGCACAAAATGTTTGGGGAATCACGTTAGATTTGTTCTGTAGCCGATTAGCTTCAACTTGCAGCATTTAGCTTTTGCTAAACAGCAAAATAAAGAGGCCTGGGAGCGCCTCGGGATCCCCCCGGAGGAGCTGGCGGATGTGGCCGGGGAGAGGGAAGTCTGGGCTTCCCTGC
>JAOXYM010000023.1:24050668-24064595 GCA_028567055.1 Leptatherina wallacei | reverse complement strand
CAATATGGAGCAAAATCTCTGAGGAATGTTTCCATCACCTTGTTGGATCTATGACACCAAGAATGAAGGCAGTTCTGGAGGAAAAGGGGGTCCAACATGGTACTAGTGGCCTGTGAAGGTTTAGTTAGAGCCACCACAGCTACAAAAAGCCGTCAAATTTCCCTTTGGCTTATAGCAAATGTAGCAACATATGTTTACTTGTTTAGTGAACCCTGCAGCTCAGCTTCCTTTAATCCGAGGGTCCACCCACAGATAGTAAAGACACACCTCTGCGTGACAAAAGAAAAGAAAAGCCTGCAGGTTCACAAATACCCTGCTTCGAAATTGGATTCATTACTTCAGCTACCAGAGCTCAGCTCCTTCTGAACAATCCCAGATGTAGACATGGCATGCAATGTGTTTCTTTAGATGCGTCTTCCTGCTCCTTTTCAGACAGGATAGGATTGTACTGCTTTTTATTTTATACTGTAATGTGTTTTTCTTTCTTCATGTAAGATCCTAACATGTTAGAAATTAACCTTTGAAACAAAATAAAATATAATCTGTTTGAGTTTTAAATCTTTTCCAAGGAAAATAAAAAATAAGAGTGCAAGTCTCCCAATCAGCTCATCTATATCCATTTCAATACTGAATCAAATCATGCAGAAACAGCTGCAACATCATCTGTTGCATCCACAGTCTCCTCTAAATTAAACTTCTCCATATATAACATAAAACAGCTGACATATCTGGGTGTGGTGCATTAAAATACTGACCCGTGGAAATGTAGATTATTAAGGTTTCCTACCTCCTCAGCTGTGACCGCTTCGCTCTCGTTCACCATGTTGAGGAAAAGCGAGCGCACGAGCGGACTGCGGACATACTTCCCTGTCCACATCCTCCTGATGGACAGCAGGAAGGCCACGTAGCCCAGCACCCACGCAACAAAAATCAGTGTCCTCAGCTGTAGATGACACATAATGGACAACAAAGTCTGAGCAGGACAGCTGACAGACAGCGGCTCTCTCCTGCAGGAGGAAACCCTGGAAAGTGTCCAGTGAGATGTGCTTAATACTGCATGATGATGAAGGAGAAGATCTCCGGTTCCAAAACAATAAATAAACAAACAAACCTGAGAAGGGTGCGGTGGATTAAAAAGAGGGGAAAAAACACAGCTGCTATTTACACGCCATCTTAGCTCTGAGAAACAACTGTTTGCTTAACTGCTAGTTAATACCCAGATAATCTCTAAATCGTTCGGGTCTCCACCATAAAAACAAAGAAAAAAGTCACTTCCGTGTCTCTCTGCACTTCCTGAGTAACCGTTAAATGTTACCCCGGAAGCGGTCCCGATGAAGCCCCCTCCTCTTTTTCTTTCTTTTTTGTCTTACGTTTAGTTTTTTAAATAAAGAAATTAAAGCCATTTTTCTTTGTATTTTATTTTGGATTATTTATATTTTTTATTTTTAATCTAGAACTTTGAAATGTCCAAAACTTGTTTATAAAACAGCAAACAGAACATACAGTAACAACAACATATATGCAGGGGCGGTCCTGACGGGTTATGCCTTGGTGTCCCCCGACCTAGGGGGCCCCATGATACTCAATAGCCCTTGCATTTACATGATCCCTTTCATGAATTAATTATTAAAGACACACTACTTATCTTTTGCTATTTTTTTTAGCAATGTATGTGTCCCCTATCAACGGCTTATTCAGCACCCATCTTGCATCCTACCTGTACTGTGAGATCTCTCCAGACTGTAAAAAACAGTCTTATCTTGACTTTTGTCTTATTTCTTGCTTCTTCTCAGCCTCTCTTTTGTTTCCTTTCTTCTTCCGATAATGTCTTCTAACGTTTCTTTGCTGAATCTGCCACGGCAGACGTTCAAAACGGCCGGTGTTCTAACATATCATCTTACCCATCTAGACGTGTTAACCATGCCTTCTACGCATGCGACAACAACGATAGCTATGTGGGTTCAGGACATGCCCATGTATCAATGCTACCCTCAAGTCCGCGTATAAACAGCTGTACCTCTGTGCTGTGACACTTTCGTCAGCTGTACACCGTGAAATAAACTAACAATGCTGACGTGTATTTTTATAGAAATTGTAGGCCTATGTTTAAACTATTTGGAGTTGATCATAATTTTAAAGCTTTATAATAGAAATATCCATTAATATATACCGTTGAGGCATCCTACATACTTTGATGGGGTCATTTACACTGTCGAGGCATCGTACCAGCACAAATATAGGCTACTGTAAAAGGTAGCACATTTTTAAAACTGTACTATAAAGTACTAAATGATCTGCTTATCTCAGATCATCAATCTGTAAATATGTGGATTAATAATCTTTAAACCAATAAACAAACTATTGTTGATTGCACAAAACTGTGAATTGTATGAAAAATACATGCGGTATTCAAGCGACAACCTCTGGCAGAGAAATGTGAAGCCAAATATGGAAGTACAAAAAAATTGCAGTTCCCCCCCATCCGCTAGGGACTGGTTCCAAAAGGGAGTCAATCCCCATAGACTCCCATGTTAACTTCACTGCAGAATTAAACATGTTTACAGCCGGGTAAAAAAAAAACATTTTAGGTTTAATAGTTCAAGTTTATCTTCATGACAACTGTGGGGGGAGTGAATTTATTTATAACTCATCTGTTTAGATGTTATCTAATCTTGAAATTCTTCATAATTAGGGGCGTGTCCTTTTGATTGACAGGTGCCAGATATCTGAAAACAAAGAGGCCGAGGGTAGCAAAACTATGTTTTTTAACAGGCTAACAGCTTTACAGCTTTAGCTCGCCTATCTCCATTAGCCGGTTAGCTCCCATTAGCTTAGCTTTGTTAGCTCATAGCTACAGGCAGCTCAGAGTATGATGGGCGCCAATCATTCGTCCCCATGCTCACAGCCCCCCTCTCAGCACCACCTCATCGCCCACTTTTTTGTTACCCCGGAGTGACGAGACTCATGACACTGCCAAGATGGCAAAGGTGGGAATCCCCCAACGAGCCTCATTTCAGCTCTACAGAAACCTACGGGTCACAGAAGGTTTGTCCATATTATTTTACAGTTTATGGCGGTATCCTGTTCTAAGAAGGTACCACAGATCGAATTAATAATCTATTCACCTTATTTTGCCACACCCACTTCTAACATATGTGTCTTCCGGAATTGTGTTGACATTTCCGGTCACTAGCTACGGCTGGTTAGCTACGTTGAAAACATGGTTAGCCTACATAGTAAGATGCAGCAACTTGGAAAGAAACCAAACAAACTCTTGAAAGGTCAGATGGAGGAATTATCTCGTCACTAGGGTTGTCAAATCCCGGGTGGAGCAAGGTTGGTAAGAGGAAAAGTAAACGGAAAGATCGTGGAAATAACTCCAAGGAAAGTGATATGGATGATAGAGGCTTAGCTAAATTAAGGAGGGAAGAGCAAGACAAAGAGGGCTTCCGAGTGTTTGTTAAAATGAAAGAAGGCCCTGGGTTCTCTGCTGTCAATCCACTGAAGTTAGCAAAGGAGCTTAAGCGGGAGCTTGGTGAAGTTATTAATGTTTATATTATGAGGAATGGGATCATGGCTGTAGTGTGCGGAACAGCTGCACAACAAACTACAGCTTTAAAAATTGGCACTTTGACAAAAGTGTCGAAGTAACTAAACCTGGATTGCAGGTAGGAGTTAAGGGAGTCATGTACAATGTGGCACGGGATATATCTGAGAAAGAATTGTTAGCTGGTTTGAAAGAGAAGAATGTGATTGGGGTGAGGCGTATGGGAAGTATTGAGCATGGAAGAGGTTCTTCACCAGTGCTCCTTACCTTCAGGGGCAGTGAGGTACCTGCTAAAATAAAATTGGGGTTTGTTTATTATTCCATCAAGGTGTATGAAAAGCCCCCGGTGAGATGTTTTAAGTGTCATGAGGTATGGACATGAGGTAAATGCGTGTAGTGGACAGCTTAGATGCAGGAGATGTGGGGAAAAGTTACTTCAAGAAGATAATGGATGAGATTAGTGAACCAGTTGTATGGGTGGGAGATTTAAATGTGCATAATGAGTTGTGGGGAAGCAAGAAGACAGATAAGAATGGCCAGGTTGTAGAGGACTTCATAGACTGATACAACTTGGTAGTTTTGAATGATGGGCGACCTACAAGGTTTGGTGCAAGTCAAGTGAGTTCGTCCTTTATTGATGTTACATTTGTATCATCAGAGTTGGCGTTGGTTGGGAGATGGGATGTGTTGGAGAGTTGGACGATGGGAAGTTATGATGCACCGATTATCATTAAGCTTGGTGGACGAGTTATAGAGGAACTGATGGAACCTCCCCCAAGATTTAACTATCACAGAGCAAATTGATTGAAATTCAAAGAGACTGCTGATTGGGGGATATGCAATATAGAAAGTGTGGTAGATGTTGATCGATGGAATGACACAATAACTGATGTAGTATGGTGTGCTGCAAATGGCTTCATACCCAAGAAGAAGATCTATCAAAATAGAAAAATAGTTCCCTGGTGGAATGAAGAGTGCAACTTGGTTATTCGGGCCAGAAATATCCAACCGACAACTTAGCTGTAGTATACGGGAGATTGAGGGCTAAAGCAAGACGAGTAATTAAAGAAGCAAAGAAACAAGGGTGGAGAGTATTTTGTGAAAAATTAGCACAAAGCACACGCTAAAGTTATATGGGACTTGATACATAAAATGAATGGAATGCATAAACAGAGGATGATGCCTTTCCTCCAGAGTGAGAATGTGCAAGCAGTTGGTAATAATGACAAAGCTAGTATGTTAGTAAAGCAGTTTCAGAAGGTGCATAGTACTAGTAATGCTTCTCTGGAAAATAGGTGGAGGAGAGAGAAGATTTTTGCACTGAACCAGGAAAAATTGGAATATCAAGATGATGACTCTGAGTTGATTAATGTTTTTTTTTTCTCTGGAAGAATTAAAGAGAGCTATTAAACAAGGGAAGGATACTTCCCCAGGAAGAGATGGGTTAGGTTATCAACTGTGCAAACAGGCAGGAGAGATAATGCTGGCTCTTTGTAACAAAGTACGGGCAAATGGATGCCTACCAAAAGAGTGGAAACAAGCCACAATAATCCCAGTATGTAAACCAGGAAAGGAGCCTAGTGATCCAAGCTCTTATAGACCTATAGCCCTCACCTCTGTTATATGCAAGATAATGGAACAAATGGTTTGATATAGATTAGTACAGAAGTTGGACACAAATGGGTATTTTGTACCTTACCAAAGTGGGTTTAGACAAGGTCGCTCAACAATGGATGCTGTTTTAAGCTTAGATCTTGATATCAAAAGAGCCATTGCCAACAAAGAAGCGGTTCCTGTAGTATTCTTAGATATTGAGAAAGCATATGATATGTTGTGGAGGGAAGGTCTGTTGATTGTACTTTATGATGCTGGGATTCGAGGACAGATGTTGAATTGGATTAAAGATTTTCTAAGCAACCGGATAATACAAGTGAGACTGGGAAATGACTTTTCTGAAGAGTTGGTGATTGAAAATGGTACCCCACAAGAAAGTGTTATCTGTCCTATTTTACTTAACATTTTAGTAAATGGACTGCTCAGTCGAGTGGGAAAAGAGTTTGGTCTGTCCTTATTTGATGGAGACATATGGAAAAGAGGCAGAAATCTGAATTACATTTTCAACCAAATTCAAGAAGCTTTGGAGAACATAATAGCATGGACAAATGAGTGGGGTTTTGAAATATCAACTGAAAAAACAAAATGTGTAGTATTTGGTCATGAGAGGAATATATCAGGCAGGGGATTGCAGATATATGGAAGGAGTCTGGAGAGAGTAAAACTACTTAAATTTTTTGGGTATGTGGCTAGATGAAAGAATGACATGGAAGTATCACATTGAGAAAATTTGTTTAAAATGTGGAAACTTATTAATGTCCTTAGATGTTTAGCAGGTTCTGAATGGGGAGGTAGTAAAGAATTATCATTAATGATATATAGAGCTAGTATACGTTCCATCATTGATTGTGGGTGTGCAGTATATGGATCTTCAGTGATTAAAAATTTGGATGTTATTCAAGCAAAAGCTTTGAGAGTGTGCAGTGGAGCATTTAATACTACCCGGTATCTGCCTTGTTAGTAGAGACAGGTGAGTTACCACTAAGACTCAGACGATTTAAGCTGGGATGGAAATACATTCTGAAACTGAAAGGACAAGATAACACCAATCCGACTAGGTCTCTGTGGAGCCAACATTCGGAATTCCTGGGACCATCTAAAACAGTTTCTTCCGGTTTGTTGGGCAGCTGTTCCTCCATGGCTGGGGCCATATCCCATAGTTGATATGCAGCTACTTAGCATCGACAAAAAGACTCATATTGGTGACATGGTAAAATTTACGAACATACGGCTAGAACAATACTGGAGTGGTTGTTTACAAATTTTTACAGACGGTTCAAAGGAGCCGGAGAATAATAGAGCTGCTTTTAGCTTTTACATACCACAAAAAAAGATCGGAAAGGGATCTAGACTCCTAGATTATATGTCAGTGTTCACAGCAGAGCTGATGGCAATTTGAAGGGCAGTCCCTTGGGTTAAGGAAAATCAGCAGTGTCAATCAGTCATTTGTAGTGATTCAGCTGCAGCGTTAATACAAGAACAGAACCTTAAGACTAGGCCAGACATGCTCTTAGAAATCTATCAATCACTGTATAGAATAAACAGAGCAGGGTGGGGGGTTTCTGTGGGTACCAGCACATGTAGGTGTAGCAGGGAATGAAATTGCAGATCATTTGGCAAAACAGGCATTAAATGAAGATAGACCTGGATTTTATTTGAAATATGAACCATCAGACTATTTGACAGGTATAAATAAATATATAAATGAGCAGTGGCAAAGATTATAGCAGGAGGATAAGAAAGGAACAGCATATTTTGAATGAATGAAATGAAATGAAATGAAATGAAATGAAATGAAATGAAATGAAATGAAATGAAATGAAATGAAAATGAAAATGAAAATGAAAATGAATGAAATGAATGAAATGAATGAAATGAATGAAATGAATGAAATTAAAATGAAAAATACTTTATTTATAGGGAAATTATTGTTGTAGCAGTTTAAAAAAAATAAAATAATGATGATACAAACAATTAAATTAAAGTCGAAGATAGGGCCTGAATTTTGCAGTGCAAGGAAAAATTAGGATCAATAAATCGCGGGTAATTGAAAAGAGGAGGGATTCGGTGGTCTTCACAAGATTGAGACTTGGGCACAGTGGACTCAGAAGTGGGCTGGCTGTGATTGGAAAACATCCAGATGGACTATGTGAGTGTGGTGCTGTAGAGACAGTGAGAATGTAAGCACTATGCTCCTCATAGAAAGATAATTTTAATAGAATTGGGAGCGCTGGGGATGACAACTTTTAATATGAAGTCACTGCTGAACTTGGATGACTGGGCCAAAATTAAGAAGGTGGTGGAGTATCTGCACCCGGACCAGCAAATATAACCAGATGTGACTGTGAGATGGCTGAGTGGAAAAATAAATAAACTGGATGAGAAGTCACCAAACTGGAGATGGCAACAATAATAATAATAATAAGAAGAAGATTTCGTCAAGGTAGAACGTTTCGACAGAACACCTGTAGTGGCTGTGACCAGTCTGTCAGCGGCTGCGTCCTAAATCGGCCACTTCAAAGTGGCTGCTAACTTTCTGAAGGTCGTAGCATATTTTATAAACCGTTCTGAAAAACGCAGCAATGGGAATCTATCATTTTCAAAGCGGTTGCAACTTTTATAAACCATTCTGAAAGCTGTAGCAGCTGGCAGCGGACACTGGTTGCAGCCATTCAGAGAACGGTTGCAACCTTGCAACCACAAGCCATCAGGGGTGTCCAACTCTGGTCCTCAAGGGCCAGAATCCTGCAGGTTTTCAACGTGTCCCTGCTCCAACACGTCATTGTGCAGAACTTCATAGGATCCATTTGATTGGAGACAAGTGTGTTGGAGCAGGGGGACAGTGGAAACCTGCAGGACTGCGGCCCTCCAGGACTGACGTTGGACACCCCTGCCCTGTATGAGCTTAGCACTGATGTTTTTCCGACTGAGGACCATAGTCTGGGATTTAGGGGTGCATGCTGATTCTCATCCCAACCGCTTCACAGTTGGCTGCAAATCGTTCCAGCGGGTCTCTACTGAAGATCACGTCCTGATGAAGCCAACAGAACCACATCATCTGTAAAAAGCAGAGAATAAATATATGAATGTGTAAATATGCTAAATAATTAATATGTTAAAAGAATGAAAAATTAAATGAGTTTAAAAGATAATGTAGATAAAATAGAAATATATTAAAATATCAAATATATTTGATGTTTATGAAGTTATTTAAATTTATTTTGAATTATATAAATGTGATAAATCTCATTTATAAACTACATTACAATGTTAAAAACAGTTTGAGAACTAGAACTAGAACATCATAGTGTTGGTGTAGAACAACATATTGAAGTTACATGTTGCATTTACTTGCACGTGGACATCTGAAGTTTAACCTGGTAAAGGTCAATTTATACTGAATATTTGTTAGAATTTGATTGTCTCCTCTGGAGGTGGTATCTTGAGGGGGAGTCAGATTGTAAAGGTGGCATGTGAAGTTGGTGCCTGAATATAACCAGTTTGGAGAGACGGGAGCCGGTGCTTAATCTGGCTCTGGCTCCGAACCAGCACAGGAACCAGCTCGGTCGAAAACTGGTATTGTCTGATGTGTGCGGCGGTGTTGAACCAGCAGATGTCGCTGCCACACAGCTACTGTACCCACGGAGTCTCCAAGGAGACTCATCCACTAACACCCTCTCAGAAATGGTAAAAATACAAATGCATGAGACAGAAACAATTTAGTCTTATCAGGTGTATCTACAAAATATTTTGCATCTCCAAAAGGTAAATTAAACTGCTAAAAATAACAGCGTCCCTAGACCATCTTTCTCCTCCTTTCTTTTCTTATGAAAATATTTGTTTGGTATAATAAATTCTTTGGATATCGTCTCTATTGAACACGAGTCTTCTGTTCCTGTTCTCAAGGTTTGGACTAAAGTCAACTCACCTCTGTAAAGTTTGCGTCCATATCTGCAGACGTCACTAAAATTACTCCTTCAAAATAAAATCATGCAAGTTTTTTTTTTTGCTCGAATTACATAATATAATTACTCAGTTATTTGAGAAAGTCACGGTAAAATAACGTGTATCTATGTAATATGACGCATCCTAGCTTTTAAATGTGTCAACATGCATCAGTAAAAGGGAATTTAACAAGCAAATTCAATAGGACAGAATTAAATGACGGCTTTTGTTTTTTTAAATAGAAGACCGGAAGTGGAATGTGTCTTTACCTCTAAATTGACGCTGCGTCGCCCGTCTCTTGCAACTCAGCCAGAGCTCATCCCTCAGACGCTTCGCTGTGAAGTGCTTCTACACCCTGCAGCTCGCTGCCTACATCAGGTGAGGACTCTGTTTTTTTTTGCGTATATTCGGAACAAACGAACTTAAATAAGACAAGTTTAAATTAAATAACATTATCAGAGGGGGCATTTTGAACATTTTGGAACATTTTCACAGTTAAAACTGATAAGTTAGCAAACAGTGAGGTTAAACGGACGATTTAGACGGTGAGTTTTCCGGAGAGTTCTTCATAAATATGGTCTCTGACTTAAAGAAACACTTTAAAATAACTTTAAACGAGCCTTTGTCGTTTTCTTGTGAGTTAATAACGCGTTCAGTCACTGTTTACAGCACCGTAATCCACTGTGACATCAACCGTTTAATTGTTTATTTTGGTGGTAGAAAGCAGTCATGACGGAGAAGGTTTTCAGTTTTTAAACTTGAAATAGTTTTATTTATTTAAAGATTTTTGGATATGATGTAGACCGATTTCATAACTGTCAGGCTTTGTTGGTGATCTGAAAATGTTTGTATTAGAGTTGTATGTTTAGCTGCAGCGCAAAGCTGGATTAACTTGTCAGAGATGATAAAGGCTGAAGTCAGCTTCCGATTCACAGCTTCTGATTCACGATATGCATAAAGGGAAATTACACTGCATATGTTTGTTTGTTTTTAATATATGGTAATTAAAATTTTATTTAATTATTCTTCAGATGATATATATTAATAACTACACTGTTTCTGATTTGTGAAACCTTTATTCCAATAGTAAAAATGCAAATAAGGGACATTTTATGAATTTCTTTGGCATCCAGACCACATTAGACCTGGTTTTGTTAAAAACTACAATATTTAGGTTGTTAAAACCTTTACTTAACTTTTATGCAGACGATATAGATTCATCCACTCACAATTTGGGATTTGTCAAACCTTTTATTTCATTGTGAAAGTGTAAAAAAACTTTCATAATTGTAAAGTCTTGTAGTTTTTGAGCAGGATCTGGTCTCATGTGGTCTGGATGCTGAAAAATCATTAAAAAAAGTCCTTTATTTGCATTTTTACAGAATGAATAAAGGTTTCACAAATCAGAAACAGTGTTGTAATCGATGTATATCTCCAGTTGTCTCATTTAATCATGATTTGAACGTCTTAAGTCAGGGGTGTCAAACATACGGCCCAGGGGCCAAAACCGGCCCGCCAGAGGGTCCAATCTGGCCCACCGGATGAATTTGGTCAAAGTTACCTTAATCATAATGTGAAATACAGATTTTTTTTTTTAGCTCCAAATACCTGTGATTAAATGTTTTGTGATTGTTTTAGATCCATTGTTAAATGTAAGTTGCAGTATGTATGTAATTTAGTAAATATGTAAATGAATAAATATAAATGAAAATTTTATACAAAATAAAAATGTAAGTATGAATCAAGTAAATTGCCTAAATAATTTTTTTTTAATTTTTAAGAATTATAAAAGTAATTAATTTTATTTTATATATTGATATATATATTTATGTTTAAAGATGAACATATTGTACATCTTTGAAATGTATACAGTAAAAATATAAAACACAAAAAATAAAATAAATAAATGAATAGAATTGCACGTGTGTAGTTGAGGCCAATATTGTTAAAACTGCATTTACTTTTTCCTCAAGAAAATTCAGGTTATACATTATGTTTTCTAAAAGTTCAGTCCATTAAATATAAACATCTTGATAATGAACTTGTACTTCTTTGCACTAAAACAAAGGGAAAAATGTGGAGTTTTCATTATTTTTGGAGTAAAATGCTGTTATTTTACTGGTCCAGCCCGCTGAATGTGTCCCCTGAACTAAAATGAGTTCGACACCCCTGTCTTAAGTGTTGTAGTTTTTGATCCGGACCTGGTTGTCAAGATTCCCCGAAAACAGT
The DNA here is from genome assembly GCA_028567055.1 of Leptatherina wallacei. Lineage (NCBI taxonomy): Eukaryota > Metazoa > Chordata > Actinopteri > Atheriniformes > Atherinidae > Leptatherina > Leptatherina wallacei. The sequence continues at coordinate 24,053,260 of JAOXYM010000023.1, read as the reverse complement.
GAAACTGCCATTAATCCATTCTCTGAATCAGAAGTTAGCTTCAGTGTAGTGGTTCGGTGGGAAATATCAATGGTTTTCATTTACTGAAAGAAATTTAGGCTCCAACTTACAATGTTTAACTAAAAATCAGCTCTGAATGACTTGAAAAACCAAAGTTATTTCAGATGCTGCCGCTGGACTTTAATAATTGTTTTTAAGTTAGAACATGACACTTGGAGGTTTTTTAATAGTCTTGTGTGACTGATGTATTTATCACCTGTCAGTGCAGTCTGGCTGAGCCACCTTTGCTAACTAGCCAAATTTGGACCCCTTATTTACATTCTGGCTCGTGCAAGCAGGGCCTCTGCAGTTGTTTATTGCCTGGCGAGGTGCCTGCATGGCTGCTTTTAGATTATGTGTCAGTGCAGAGACATGCATTGGCATTTACTGACGGCTACACGATCATCTACAGTAGCCCTGCAGCCTTACACACAGATGGCTGACGAGAGATAAGCTGCTCGTGTTTTTAACCTGCTAAAACACTAATAAATCTATTGATTGATTCAATTGTTACTTTTAGGTTTTTTAAGGTTCTGACAAAGACAGGAAGCAAATTTTCTACTCGCTTCCCAAAGATTCCCTCACAGCTACCTTTCTAGAAATGCAGTTTTATTTTACCCTGAGACCAAAAAAACTTGCATCATAGTAACTGATGCTGTGGCAGAAGCATCCAAACCCAGGGGGGACTGCTTTTCTGCTTCTTTGAGAACACTTCTGATGTTTAGTTTGAGTCTCTTTATTGTTGTCTGCAGTTGTGGTTTTATTCAGACTGCCTCTGAAGTAGCTGTCCTACTTGGACAGAAGTGCGTAGATTTTTTTTTCTATTCTTTCCTAAAGACGTAAACTGGCTGGATGCCTGGGAAAATTTGACTGAGCAGGAGCTTCCTTCAAATTTGTTATCAATGGAGGAAAACTTGCTCCTACACAGGAACAATAACAGATTAGCTTCTGGCTTCTGAGGAATCGGGCTTCCTGGTCAAAAGAAAACAAACAAAAGTTAGGTCAAGTAGAGGTTTTGTGTAATCCTAACAGTGTTTATCTGCTGAGAACGGTTTATTAATTGCTAATACATGAAAAAGAATGCAATGACTCTCTGCTATGATCCTTTCAATTAGGCCTCAAGACGCTGCAAATTTGACAGTTGGCTGTTTATCACAAATAGCTTGATCACATTATTATGCAAAAAGAAATGAAAAACCCCAATAGTTTGGTTAGATAAGACTATTGGTAATAAATAATGGCGGTTTAGTGGTGTGAAAAGAAGTGTTTTTATGTTTTTATGGACTTTCAGTTCAGAGAGGTGGGAAAGCCAAACAAGATATCTTGTAAAAATGAAGTTAATCAACCAACATGAATGTTTCTAAATCTTTCATCGTCCCCATAATGGCATCATTATAGATTTGTGCTCAACACTAGACCACTTACACCTGGAAATCCAAAGGCATTACTACCTCGGAGGATAAGAGAAATCATATGAGAAACATGATGGAAAATGAAGAACTTTAGCTTAAAGCTGCACACAGCACTGAACACAATGTCTGATTGAACTATGCACTAATAAAGTCACAACTGAGCAAATACTTCGGAGAAGCTGCAGTCATGCTCAGATCACCAGATCACCAAATAGGCAGACTAAAAGTTAAAAAGTGCATCATAATTACATAAATTATTAAACAACGGAGGCTGCGCTGCTCAAGCGTTTTTTTTTGTGTGTGTTGGACTCTTTTCTGGATCTGTAACGCTGAGTGTCCATGGCAACAGAAAAGCTGTTTACCAGCGGGATGCACTGATTAAGCTTTTCAAAACTAAAGTAATGAGCAAAATAACAAACCAAACTCCAGACGAGTTGGATAGGATGTCTGTGGCTAAGGTGGAACGGCAGATTGCTCGTGTCCTTCTGCAACAACTTTATCTGGACGTCATCTTCAGTAACGAGTTGTTTAGTCCATGTCTGACCTTTTTAAAATGAAAGTATCTCCAGACGAAATGTTCGACTTCAACATCTGCTACAGCTTCACTAACTGAACTTTCGCCGTCTGTTTTCACCGCTCAGCATCTCCAATAACATACCTGTAGGTTTACTGGTGCAGCAGCGTAAAAGGTCCATATTTTCCCCCTGAATTCTGTGTTTTACCATTTGACAACGTTTTCCAGGGAAATGTGTATAATCATGTGGTAGGTGTAGAAAATTTCAACAGGTCAGTCGTAAAAAATATCTAAAATATCCTATTTAATTTATTATTTTAAGATTTATTTATTTGGCTGTAGAGGCCTTTATCAAACAGTTGCTTGACAGTGAGGAGCTGTAACCTCCGTATGAGAGCTGGCTGCTTTTTTTTCTCTGCCTTTTATATAAAACAAATAGGGCCCGACCGATATCATGTTATTTGGTGCAGATTCCAATATTTTGCAGAAAAAAATCCTGGCCGATTAATTAAAAAAAATATTTTATGAATATTATAACTTCTTTTTTGGCCCCTTAAAGGGGACATATTATGCAAAAATCACTTTTATAAGTCCTTGGAATAGTCTCTTACAATGTTCTAAGTCACG
>JAOXYM010000023.1:24032529-24043628 GCA_028567055.1 Leptatherina wallacei | reverse complement strand
GGTGCCAAGATTTAAATGATATATCAGAGAATTGTTTAAGATTGGGAATAAAGTGCATAATATGTCTCCTTTAATGCTTACAACAACAAAGATGTGAAATACAGGCGGAACATTTGACTTATTTCTTTAACTTTACAACAGAGATGATTTTTCAAGTACAAAAACATGCAACAAAGCATTAAACTTCTGCTCGTGTCCTTCTGCAACAACTTTATCTGGACTTCAACATCTTCTACGCCGTCTGTAACCTTAAAAAAAGAGTCCATCTATAAATGAGTTATGAAATACATCTTGTCTTGTACTTCTTGTTGCTGCAAATTAGAGGTAGGTTATAGCACAGGTAGAAACACTTTTTTTAAAACTTGTAAACAGTCAATTGTGAGATGATTGCAATAAAAACTCAAATATAACATTATTTTCACAAACCTTCTTCATTTTTCTACTCTACAACTTTCAAGAACAGATTTACTACAAAACTAAAATAACCTAATTTAAAATGTGAATATATTTGATGAATTATGAACTCTATTTTTGTCACATGTAGTGCTACACCTTGCTTTGTCCACTCTGTGCCATCTGAAAAAAAGAAGTAAAAAGTATGTACTTAAGAAGAGAAACAATATGCATCAATTAAAAAAAGTTTTCCGATCAACTATGTCTGTATTGTGGGGTATTTTGTTTTAAATTTGCATTGTGCATTTTTCTTTACTTGGAGCATGAATATAGCTACCAGTTGTACTAATGAATTTATTTCTAGGATTTAGGCCATAGGTGTAGGCTGTGTAGGCAACATGATGAGTGAAGTTACTGGCAGAACTTTATTTATTCAGCCCTCTGACACCCTTTAATGTTAAATCAAATTTTTCGTACTCCATTATTTTCTTTGCCATGAAGACATTACACACATGAACCAAAAAAAAAACAGACTCAAATATTTTTTACTCTTATGTTATCTCTGCATATTGTATTTCAGAAGTTCATGTAGATGCGTCATATCAGATTATTACAGTAATCTGATTACTCCTGATTTTGATGCTCATGTAAATGGGCTTAGTGTTTTATAAAAAGTCTTTTCATAGTCAAGAAAAATTGTTGTTACATGATTTTCTGTTGATGAATCAATTATCGAATCAGATTTAATCGAAATTTAAATGAATCGGGCTGTTTTGAACCCATTCCAATGGATTCAGAAAGTTAGTGGTGACACGCAGCCCTAATCTTAATCATTGCTGAACTTCAGGAGGAGACTTGATCTCTGTCAGTGCAGGTGACATCGCACTCTGAAATTGGTGGTGATTAGGACTCCTTGCTGTGGGATTGATACAGTTTTTATAATTATGGGACAAATGATGCAAAATCTTGATGTTTGACATTATTTTCTTCTTAAAGTAATGATGTTTCCATTGACTGTATATTTAAAAGGACCATCTCAGAGTGATTTCTGTCTGTCCTGTTGCAGAGTAATGGGAGGTCAGGCTGCAGACAGAGACAGACTTTGAACAACCGATCAGCCCTCCAGGAAACTTCATCATCAAGCAGTCAAACAGCTGTTGCAGATAATGGACCCAAAGTTGAGCAAGCAGAGGAGGAATATTTCCAGAAAAAACTTTACCTGATGCTGTGTTTCTGTAGCTCAGCGTCCTGTTCTCCAGCATCACCTCATGTCCTGGCCGTGAAGCTCCGAAGAGCTGGGAATCCAGCTTAGGTCTGGAATCATGGGAAAGGAACAGGATCTCCTGGTGGCAGTGAAGAATGGAGATCTTCTATTGGCTCACAAGCTCCTCTGCAAAGTCAAGTGCAACAAAACCAGTGAGTACAGAGCTGTAAAGGCATGGGAGAGTTGGATTGTGTGATTTCTTTGTAATGTTTGCTTGTGGTCAGAGCCTGGCAATGTAATTGTTTCCACTGTCATCTGTGAGTCCCATGCAGAAACAGGTTGGGGACAACTCCAAACTAAGTGGATTCAAACTGTGCCACAACATGAGCTAATCTCCTAAATACAGAGCCCCGCAGCTCTGACGTCTTGCTATGTGGGGTTTAGGAGGGTTTTTTCTTCTTTCAGAGTTTCTTATCTGTACAGATTCCAAGTCAGTCCTTTACAGTAGCATTGTTGCAAATGACGGAGTTTGCCCTTATCCAGACCCGGCCTGTGAAGTTGAAGCGGCTTCTCTTTGGTGGCATTATCTGCTCTGGGCTTTCATCAGGGTGGCTGGCTGCTCTGTGACAAGCTCCGGGAACAAAGCTGTCAAAGAAAAAGCCTGTTACACACCACACAGGCAGCGAGCGCTGCTTGTCTGTTTTCGCACTGCTTTGTACTTCTGTCACTGACGCGCTGACTGAGGCAATGCAGCCGAGGAAAACTGATGTTGAGGAGCCCTGAAGCAAGTTCTGGGAGAGCGGCTCTGGAGGTGGATATAAGTTGTGGATGTCCTGGGCAGTTCTCAAGTCAGGATTAGTTAAGAAGTGTATGATCTTAGTGCTGATAGTTTGATGCGGATCATTCCTGCTTTAGAGGGACGTCGTCTTAATTCACTGCACTGAAAAAGTGTCACCATTATGTCATTTTTTCCCGCGTCTTTCTTGTGTTAAAAACTGGAATCAGAAAGATTTTAGTTTGAATTGCTTCCGCTGATCAACATAAAACATCTACCACTTAAAAAGGTGGAAAATATTTGTTATATGTGACATTTGTAAGTAATTGACCCCCAAAGTTGACACCAAGGATGTCACGATTACTGGATTAATTAATCATAAAGAACTCAATATCGTTACTTTCCATAAAAGATTATGTCTGAGCTATATCGGCAGATCAGCGCAATAAGGAACAAAAACAAAGACGCTTCCATCTGTTTCCACTTGCTTTGTGTTCGTTCCATGTGAGTTGCAAAAAAGTATGTTAGAGTCGTAAAGTACGGCAAAGGAAAAGTTATTCCTCCCAAACAAACTGATTAAGTCATTCATGTTTATAGATAATGAAGACTGTGTTGTTCGGGAGGTTGGCTCACTAGCCTGTTAAGAAGGAAATACACACAATAAGTTTCAGCAGCTGAAAGATAAACACGTTTTGTATGAAATGTGAAATGCAATTTTGTAACTGTGTACGACTCGAGTTGGAATTATAGCAACATGACGAGTTAATCGATGTTCATTGATCGTTACATCATATAAATGAGAAAAACAGAAAATTATCAAATCTTTTTTTGACGGATAGCTCTGCTGTTCAAACATAATCGACCTGGCGTGAGGTCGACTACATGTTTTTGACGTCAGTGGGCAATGGTCTGTAGAAGAAACCATATTTAATTCTAGATATGTGGTCATGTTTCTTTATTTTCACTGTTCCAGATTTATTTATGTGTCAAACAGCAGCTATTTTACTGAAAGACAGCTGGAAGTCAAAGCTAGCTAGATGTTTTTCCTGGGTTTGTAAATTCTCAGGTTGAAAAGAAATGTTCAGAAGCATTTTTATTATGTAGTTTCCAGAAAGAAACCTTCAGGTAGAGGTCCGCTAGTCCAGGTAGAGGCCCGCTAGTCCAGGTAGAGGTCCGCTAGTCCAGGTAAAGGCCCGCTAGTCTAGGTAGAGGCCCGCTAGTCCGGGTAGAGGTCCGCTAGTCCAGGTAGAGGCCCGCTAGTCCGGGTAGAGGTCCGCTAGTCTAGGTAGAGGCCCGCTAGTCCGGGTAGAGGTCCGCTAGACCAGGTAGAGGTCCGCTAGTCCAGGTATAGGTCCGCTAGTCCAGGTAGAGGCCCGCTAGTCCGGGTAGAGGTCCGCTAGACCAGGTAGAGGCCCGCTAGTCCGGGTAGAGGTCCGCTAGACCAGGTAGAGGCCCGCTAGTCCGGGTAGAGGTCCGCTAGTCCAGGTAGAGCTCATGTAGTCCAGGTAGAGCTCATGTAGTCCGGGTAGAGCTCCTGTAGTCCAGGTAGAGCTCATGTAGTCCAGGTAGAGCTCCTGTAGCCTTTTCCATCTGTTTTCTCTGAGAGAAATCCATGATTAATATGAATGAATGAAAGAAATAAGGAATGAATGAATGAATGAATGAATGAATGAATGAATGAATGAATGAATGAATTATACTTTATTGATCCCCGAGGGGAAATTGCATTACACTACACTACACTACACTACTACTACATTACACATTACTACACTAATATGTAGAATTTATTCATTTTTCACACAACAGGGAATTTAGTTGGAATTATTTTACTTTGCTTCTATATTATTTTATTATGTTGGTATCAAAAGATAGAAATGAATAAAACTTAAAGATCTACATTTATAGAGATGGAAATTACTTAATACAGAATAATTGTGATTCTTTCTCTGACAATAATCATATGAAGAAAGTGACACACAATCGTGGCATGCTTAGTCAATAGCTTGTAGCTGAACCGACATGTTCACCTCATGTTACAGCTCCATCAAGCTTCTGTTGGTGTTCAGCAGTCTTTTTAGTCCCACTATGGAGTCTGAGTCTAATTGAGAACGGAGCTTTGACTTGACTAATCCAATACATTTAAATGTTTGCCCTTAAATCTTTAAAGTGCCTCCTCAGCAGATTGTTGGGGGTCAAAGTTGTGCTGAAAGGTCATTATCCATCCCAGTCTTAAGACTGAAACTGGATTACTTCAAGAATGTGCCTGTATTTAGCAAATTTCCACCATTTATTTTATTTTGCTTCATTCATTTCCCAGATCCTCTTGATTAAAAACAAAAAACAAAACATACTTAGCATGATGCAGCCACTGACATGCATGACTGTAGTTTATCTAAAGTACTTTTTATTTACTTAGAAACTTACTTTTGTTGATTAAATGAACTTGTAATCAAGAGAATTGTAGAACCAATTTAAACTGCTTCTATTTGTAAGAAGTAATTCAATCAAGGGCAGTTTGTAATCTGATTAGTTTTATACTCCCAAAGTTCAACAGATAAATTTGACATAACTTTAGGGTTTCAATGACACTTTTCTCCAGATTTATAGATCAACAGTAGCAAGTGTGTCAACTTTATATTTAACCTTTCATGATGTTTATGTTGCCCTATAAATTTGGTCTGCCTGTGTTATGTTTACATTTAGACACTAGCTACGATTACATGGAGCACTTTTGATCCGATTGAACTTCCATTCAGAATGAAAATGCGTCATGTAAACAAGCCAACTGATCTGATCGGCCTCGATTGGAAAGAAACTTCAATCCGATTGAGAGGGGTGGTTTAAATCTTGTCACGATCGGATCAACTGGAAAAAATAAACGTAAACACTCATTCCGACGGTTTTTGTGGTGTATGTAGTTTCTGTGCATACATGAACCCTGTGGGGGCTACTGTATGTGAAGTAATGAGTTTCAGGGAAGACTTGAACAGAACGGGACTGTGGCGGATCAAACGTTTTTGTTGGAAACTGGAGGAGTTAAGGATTATTAAGGATATTGATGGTCAAAAGGTTCAAATGGAAAATGAAATCCCTTTTTCCGAACTAGAGGCATTACGCATGTCAAAAGCGTTACACTGGTATTAAATCTGTCCATCATATACTGTAAATACACAACTGACCAGATCACTTTATCTGGCACCCATGTAAACATGTCAGCTAGAATCTCTGATCAGATTGATTTCAATCGGACAGATGTTGTGGCTGTAGCTGTAGGGGCAACTTTCTCCGTACTGACCCGCAGCAGTAGGGCTGGGTATCATCACTGAATCGATTTAATTTGATTCACAATAGTTTATTTCGATTCAATTTCGAATAAATTCGATTCGATTTCGATTCAGTTACAGCTAATTGTTTAACAACACTTATTTTACTTGAATTCTCAGGTAACTATTTTTTATAAAACACTGAGCATAATAATAAAATTACATTATAATCAAAATCAGTGTTCTGGGAGTATTCAGATTACTGTAATAATCTAATAAAATGCATCAAAATGCACCTCTGAAATACCAGAATACTACAGCGTTTCTCCCGAGTCAAAAAAAAAAAAGTTAAACTTTTTAAATGTTCTGATGAAACCGTTTCATTCAGTGGAGTGGCTCTAAATATCATTAAAGTTCAGTTGCACACCAGGTCAGTGATCCTGAGTTCCTCCTCGGGGGTCGTCAGCCGGACCTCCCTGGCGATACTCCAGCCATCCCGCTCCACCTCGATGGCGAGAAGTTCACATATTTTGGGTTGCCGGCGTATCCGGCTTCCATGCTCCCAGGAACCCTGCCCCAAGATATGGGAACAGGACTCCAACCTTGCCCGGCATCCCCAGACCGTGAGAGTCTGAAGATGCATCTGGCCTGTATTGTTGGGACAACCCTTTCCAAGAGCACTATACCCAAACCGCCGTCTCGAGTGCGCGAGTAGAGGAGTCCATGACCTCAATAACATATTTCTCCTCATCTCTCCCAGCAAATCTCCTTGGATCAGACTTGTAATGTATGTTGGTCTCTCTTTCTGTCCTCTCCAACCCAACCAGTCGAGGCAAATGGCCGCCCTCCCTGAGCCGGGTTCTGCCGGAGGTTTTTCCTTCCTGTTAAAAGGGAGGTTTTCCTTTCCACCGTCGCCTCTAGCTGCTCAGGATGAGGATTGGATCGAAGTCCATATTTGATTCAATCTGTTGGTTTCCTTAGCTAGGCTATTATTAGGAATTGGCTTACATGAATACTGGTTTGAGAACAACAGACTGGGTTGAAATGATTGTCTGTGAAGTGCCCTGAGATGACATTGTCATGAATTACAAATGAAATACAAATAAAGCTGAATTGAATCTATTCAGATTCTTTATATGAAAGAAACTTAATGATTCGGCTTAAAACTGTTGAGTTGAGTGAACTTAACTAAACTTAAGTTAACTTTAATTCAATTTACTATTGAAGCAACTAATTTAATTTAAGTTGGTTAAATTATTCCTTGTCAGTGTGCTTCACTGTGGGGGTGTTGCCATCAAAGTGATTAAAAAGTGGTAGGTTTGTCCCACATGAGGCATTCTGGCTCGATGGCCAGAAATGTACATTTTAGTCTCAGATGACGAACATCTTCTTTCAGATGCCTTTTAGCAAATTCCAAACCTTCAACCTTATGAAATTATAAAGCTTAAAAAAGCAGTCCTTATGCTTACCTCTGGCCTCATAGTCACCTTGTTTTGAGCTGAGTTCTAGACTTTATTGTACTTCCTGTTTATTTGCTTTCCACCTGCATACCAGCATTAATCAGCAATATTGCTTAAAATCCTAACAGTGTGTAACACACGCGAGCTGCTTTCAGCACGGCTGATCCTCGAGGACCCTCGCAGAGCCGTGTCAATGATGTGGTCGTTTGTCACCTCGGTTTGAGTGTTTAGTGTCTGACAGCAGCACAACAGGCTGCAGCTGGCAGCGAGGACTCTGCAGATGACCTCCACTGTCTGCTGCTACAGAGCTCTGTCAATGTGGACCGATTAATTGCCTTCTAGTGACCTGCTTTATAAAGGTTGAAGAACCAGCTGGCCCAAAAATAAGGACTGCAGCTATATATTTACTCATGAAAACGTCAACCCTTGGATTGTCCCGACAGTGGTAACCTATCATTAGAATACAAGAAACATGTTTGATTAACCTTTTAAGAATCATCAGATTTGATCGTGATGAATCTTTTTTAGATAACATGATCACTATAAATGGTGCATTTTTATTGCAAATCTGGTAAAATGACCAGTGCTTAGCATGCTCAGGCATTGGTTTAAACCAATGTATTAAAAGAAGAAAGAAACTCTACTAAAGACAAACAGAAATGTAACAGCTCACACCCCCACTCAGACCCTTCGATGACCTCCTGCTGATTGTCGGTGTCAGACTGATGGCAAAGAAAAGCTACACATAAGTGCAAAGTCTCTGGAGATGTTACGATGTTGGACATCCTCAAACCTGAGAAACACCTGCACGTGGACTAAATACTCTGGGTGCAAGGAAGCATGTGGAGGACCAACTTTAATGTTTATGTTGTTGGTTGTTTAGCTGTGTGACAGCTGAATGATACCAAAGTGAAACACAATCAAACCACAGCGCAACATTGCAGTAAATACAAACACAATATGTGTTTATTCAGAGCAGACGATTTAGTCCAACATCCAGTTTTTGCCTGGTTTGTAACATTGCTGGAAGGGGCTGCCTCTTCCTTCCTTTGTTTATTTGTTCTGATGGCTGATTAAAAAGATTCATCCTGATGTGGTGTGGGATAGATGGGTCCATGAAGACTTGGATACCATTATGTAACTGGGCTGCATCTAAATGTTGCAGTAGCACAGCAATAAATGCTCCTGTTTGTTTTCCTCACGAGACGAGCTTTTGGAGGTGGCTTCTATCCCACCACACATCTAGAAATAATTTGTCCAAAGCCTTTATAAGACAAAGTTATGTTTCCTCAGTTCTTGTGACGCTAGTGCAGGTACCCTGTGTTAAATCTGGCTGGGAGATGCCAGTAAAAAGATCTGCAGTGTCCCTCGGGGATTAGTTGCAACACTGAGGCTGGCTTTGACTGACAGGCAGCTGAGATGGAGGTTTCTTCTCCAATCGGCCATCTGCTGACATCAGGTTGGCTGCTCAGCCAATTTAGGTGGACTTACAGCTTCGCTCTTTTTGCTTAGCTGTTCCAAACAGTGTGTGCAGATACACAGAGACCCCTCCCTCAACATGGACCATTAGAGACTAGAAGCCCTTCAAAGGCCTTCATGATTACAATGTCTTTTGTTTGAACACATGCTTCCTTTAATCTTGACCCACGGCCCAACCCTCGTCTGTCAGGAGTTTTAACCATGTGTGTTGTAATGAACATTCAGATATTCATAAACCTTTGGCAAAGCAGATGAAGCTGATGTGTAAGATTTAACATGATTAGCACATCTCTGTTAGCTTATTTCACAGCAAATGTTTAGGAAAAGTCTTGATAATGTGTTAGATATTGAACACCTTTCATCGTAAACCATGTCCAGCACAATAAGCTGCAAATGGGTAATTTTTGGCCGGTTTGTCAAACATGTCGGCTTCTCTGAGGTTTTTGCCTGAACTGGAACAAAATTCTCAATGTTATGGGGTAATGATTGATGATTTTCCTTAGCTAGGCAATTGTTTTTATGAATTAACTCATTGACTGCCAACGACACCAAATGGCGTCGTTGGCAGTCAATGAGTTAATATGAGCACAGTTATTATAAAATGGACTAATGTGGGTTTGTTTTAATGGAATCACAATGAATTGGATTTAATAGATTCTGTAAAGGGTTTTGAAATGACTTTGTTGTGAATTGGCGTTGTACACATAAAGCTGAATTGAATAGAATGATTGGTTTCTTGCTCTCTCCATAACTTCAGCTATTATCAACCAAATTCTTGAATTTGAGTGTCTTTGATTTAGTTTAAATCCAGGCCACTCATAACAATGATGTGGGATTAAAGACCTCCACCAATACAAGCCTGACAGTATTTACCGTTTAAATTTAATCATCTTAATCAAAAAATCATGAGATTTTTAAACATTCTGTTGCACAAATGTCAGACTGATGCATTATTGTACAATGGTGCCATTTGATTTATTCATGATGAACCAATTTTGTATCAGCCTGATTACTGTTGCCTGTAGTGTTTTATCCAGTTAAATTCAAAAGGGCTTTTGAAAGTAAAAAGATGTCAGACTGACTGAAATTGTACTAAATCAACGCTGTCAAAGCCAATATGTCAAACCCAGACCAGGCATTAATGCTACATGTATTTGTCCAACTAGACTCCAAAAATCCATCTTTTTGCATCTTTTGTTTAAAATGGTGACGTGTAAATGTAATTGTGACTGAAAAGTAGCTCATTCAGACAGTGTGTGTATTTGTGAACCTCCCACAGAGAAAGTCTGATGCAAATCAGAAAGAAACCAGTGTTTCAGCTTCTATAGGTTGCTTCGTTTAGGGGAGGTGTGAATGAACAAACTCTGATGTGAGTGAAAGGAGCAAACTCTGGACGGCCTACAAACGTAGCTCTTGGTGAGCTTCAAGTGAACCAAATGCAGGAGGTGGGCTACAATGCAGAAGGTATTGTGGGTAAACACAACCAAAACAACATGCGTGCTGGACGATAGGCGACTCTGGCCAGGACAAATGTCTGTCAGACGTTGAAGAACTCGGTTAAAGTTCTCCGACGTGGTGGAAACAGAAGTTGTCCTGCATTGAGCAACAGATGAACGAGTATTCTTCTGACAAATATGAGAAACCATGTTACATGTTTCCACTTGGAAAGTAGTCGTAGTCAAGTCATCACACAGGAAAAAAGATGCATCAATAATTGTTTTTTAATCACATCATGCCTGAAGATTCCCACCCCCAGACCTTAGTGGTGCAACGGATCACTTAACTCACGGATCGGCACGTAGTCGGCACTAGTTGCGGCTGTCGGCACTACAAGTTGCCGCAGAGAGCTGTTGGTGTGTGAGGAGGCGGACAGACCGTGCCCAACTGCAGGCGCAATATTTCAAACGAGTTTGAATTTTTCGAGGTGATTCTGGTAGCGTGTCAGGTTTGCCGACTCAACTGAAATACACACATCACCAACAGTTGAGAAAGAAGAGCAGAGACAAATAGCATCAGTTGACGAAGACAACAGGAAACAGCTGAGTGGATAGGTTGATAGCTTGCTAATTAACAGCTGATGAACCGCGCTTTCTAAAAATATTCAATTCGCTCACCTCCCACTCCTGTTGCAGTGGAAAAAGTCCTCACTGCAAACATCCACGCCTCCATGACTTGATCCACATCTATTTTGCAAATAACAGCAGCAGCGAGCAGTCTACCGGTCATGGTTGTTTGTTTACAGCGTGAGTCAGGTAATAGTTTTTTTTTTAGGCTGACAAGGCACCCCCCCCTCAAATCTGCAGATCACATGCGTACCGAACTGTGGAGAGCGTTCTGTTGCACCACTATTACACCTACTTTGTCTCATTCTGGAGGCATTTCATGAACTGTTGTACTGGACATCTACAATGGGCTTGTTGCACAACTCCGCTACTTCCTGAACTCAATACAGCTCCTTTGTTTCCTGTCTCTCATTACTGGACAACCTGATTAATCCAGGTGTGCCTGGCCATTGTCATAGT
>JAOXYM010000023.1:23994642-24010331 GCA_028567055.1 Leptatherina wallacei | reverse complement strand
CCTTATCTGTTTAGATGTTATTTAATCTTAAAATTCTTCATAATTAGGTGCGTGTCCTTTTGATTGACAGGCGGCAGATATCCGGCAAAATGAGGCACAGAGCAGCACAACCTCGGTTTTTAGCCGGCTAACAGCGCGCCTTAGCTTTAGCCCGCCTACCTCCGTTAGCTGATTAGCTCCCGTTAGCTCCGGGTTAGCTTTGTTAGCTCGTAGCTCAGAGTTTGAATGGTGTCATCATCCGTCATCACGCTCACAGTCCCCCTCTCAGCGCCTCCTCGTTGCCCATTTTTGGGTCTTCCGGGAGTCACGAGACTCGTAACGTTGCCAAGATGGCGAAGGTAGGAAACTCCCAATGAGCTTCTTTTCAGCTCTTCACAAAACTTCCCGGATAATTTGTCCGTTCATTTTACAGTCACTGATTTCTCCCAGTGCTCCCAGTGTAGACCCATATATGTGATTTATTTAGTTTTTTTTTTCCACATCTGCATATGTGGAAAAAATATGCGTCGCTTCCGTCTTGTCAACACTCACTGATACATGGAAGTGTCGGGGGTTGATTCAGTCACTCTTACCCATTAATATTTATTTCATTTGTTTGTTTTTGGTCACATTTAGCAAACGTCTGTATAATCTGCTGACTCTGGTGTCAACTGAGTTTTCAAAAGATCTTCTTTCTAACTAATAATGAATATTAAATGATTTTGATTTTTTTAAGGGATAAAAAGGGGCTTTTACAGACATTATTTGCAACAGTTTATTTTTCAGAGCAGCTGACTGTAAATCCAGGAATTATTTGCTGGGGACAACTTTTTTCTCTTAACTCTACAGTGGATTTTCCCAATCTGACCTCCTGATCTACATTAACCACCTCATATGTGCACGTCTAAACCTCAATAAAAAGAGTAGAACCACAGTAATGGAAGCAAACTGTACATTCTGCTGTTAGAGCTACTGTAAATTGTGTTTCGAAGGCTGCATTTTTACAGCTGGTGCCCAAAATCTCAGGACATCCGAATCAGATTGACAGCCGGAGGCCGTCGGCCCCACTGTTGTTACCTTATCCCCACATGCAGAGAGAATGTCGTAACTCAGCTCTGGTTGTGTGTTGCCTTAAACATCACCTCCTCCTGAACACTGTCTGCGTTACCTCAAGCAGATACAGAACTCATCTCAAAAAATTTATGTCTTTCATTTTCTCTCAAAGTGGAATATCCTGGAAATGGATTCAGCACCTGGAAATGTATGGAGGACAGATTTTTTTGCCATTTTGGTCGTCCATAGCAACAAGCAGACGTTTCATCTCTGAGTTTCTGATGACATGTGAACCTCATCTCAACCTTTAGTTTGGATACAAAATATATAAACACATTCCTTCTTATCTGTGAAGATGTACGTTATAAAAACTTTGTAAACACAGTTACACACTTTGTGACATGACCTCATTTGAAGTGTTGATGTTGTAACCGATAAAAGTCATAAATTCTTGTCTGAGGCTGGATTGAGTTTTGAAAAGTGCCCACCTGCTGAAAAGTCTTCAGTATGATTTATAACCCGTCTCATCCCCTCATCTCTTCCCCTCCCTTCTTGTTTTTTCTCTCTCTATCTGGTTTCCCGCCCCCAGCTTCTCGGCGCTGCATCACGCCGCCCTGACGGGCACCACGGAGCTGCTGTCTCTGCTGCTGGAGGCCCAGGCCACGGTGGATGTCAAGGATAGCAACGGTACCACAATAACAGCTTCACCAGCTCAGTGGGGTTGAACCGAGCGTGAACGACTTTCTGACACCAAACTGAAAAATAGGTTTAACTTGTATGAGAAAAATATGGTTCCATTTAAAGTTCGCAGAGGGCAGTGCTGTGGCAAATATCCACAGCAGCAGCTCATAACCACATCTCCCATGCCTCTGAGGTCAGCCGTAGATTCCTGAGGGAACATATTAAATGTTGAATTTAACTTTAAAAACTTCCCGTCCGCTTGCCAGTTTATGGAACTCAGGGTTTCAATCATCCACAACCTCGCATCAGGAAAAAGTTGGCATGGAAAATGCAAAGGAAAAAAAAAGCGGCAGTGGATGCAGGCAGTGTGAACACATTTTCTCTCAACACGTTGAGCTTTTTCTACTTTGTAATGATGTTTCTATCTTCTTGTGACAAACAAAAGTCAGTGATGAAGAGTTTTTGGTGTTGCATGTCTTGATGAGTACAGTTATCGTCACATTTCTTTTGTTTAGAAATGATCTGTTGATCATCTGTTAGAGCCAGATCAGGACAGTCCAGTCCCTCCTCTTCCTCAGCTGTGCCTTTGTAAAGTGTGCAGAATGTGGTTTTGCATGGTCCTGTTGGGAAATACGCTGACCTATCAGGATAAGATGTGGTCAGTGTACGACAGTAGACATGAGTTTAGCCAAGAGAACATATTAAACACACAATCACACGGACTGGGAGTTGGACTGATGGCAGTCTGGGTGGGCATTTTCATGGTTTTAATTGCAGGGAGCTAGGGTTGTCACGATACTAAAATTTAAAACTCGATACCAATACTAAGAATGGTGCTCGATACTATAGAGGAAGAAAAACTGTAAAAAAAAATCAGTCAGAACACCATAAAAATACCACAATACAAACAATACAACAAATATCTATAAATGAATATAATAAAAGACATTAAGAATGTAAATTAAATGCATTATTTTGAAAATGTATTTGTTCATGTTGATAGTCTTCTGACTGTTTGCTCAATGTGTTGCCAAAAATACAAAACTAACAAAAAAAACTTCAGCCACTAGTTACTGAACTTGTTTACATACATGTCCTTTTCTTCACAATACTACAGAACAGAAAAAAAACACTAGTTAAGATTATCTATTTTTTTAAAACTAGATTTCATTTCTAATGTTTTTGTCTACAATCTACGTTAAAATATGTGACCGTAAGCCAGGGTGGGATCAGCCAGTTGCAGCTTCAGGCTGGCGATGGAGCAAAAGAGAACATCTCCTGCTCTGATTGCTGCTCCAAGCTGGGCTGCTGCTGCGCCACACGAGCCCCTCATGTGTGCTTCTGCACGGGGGAGGAACCAGCGGTAACACCTGTGGCTTATTATGAAGAGAAAACGATATGTGTTGTCACGTCAGTCTGTAAAAGTTTCCAACAACACCAGAAAAAGTCACTAGATTTCTTTCTTTCTGAAGAGTCTAGAGAGGTCTAAAATCTTGCTAATTAGCAACAAGTCATTAAGTTGGCAACACTAAACTATGGGTCTGATGCTGTAGGGGAGGGGCTGCCGTGCCTGTTTAAAATGGGCTGAGGCGGCCGGTCCTTGCTATCCAGCTGCTGGCGTGTGACGCGATGCCGTAAAGCAAAATGCTGCCGTAAAGTGATGCAACATGCTGGAAAATAAAGTTGTGAAGTGTGGTTTCTCAGCCCCAGAGCGCTTTTACAACACTGGCTGTCAGTGTTCACTCAAGTTTAGCAAAGAAAGCCAAGAGGACATCATCGGAGGAGGAGAGGAATACCGACATTCAGATGATTTATTGATTCAAGTTTAGTTATCTTTTTATGGATGGATTCTTCTGAAGCTCTGAACAGAAACGGCTCTGTGCAGGTTATGTGTTTACCGTTAATTACCATGGTGATATAACTTTGCTAAAAGGACCTCCTTCATGACCCCAAAGCTGAACATAAAGGTACACCCTCTTTTTATTCTAAGGTATTGTGTATCAGGGCATGATATGAAGTAATCTGGTACTCAGTCTTAAAATGAGCTAAATTCAACTCGATGAAGAATGCATGACATGCCATACCTGATTATTATGTATTCAACAAAAACCGTGCACCTCCCTGATCCAGCAGCTTGTACAACCACCTTTAGCAGCAGTAACATGAAATAATTGTTTTCTATGTCACAGTATCAGTTTCTCATGTCGGTTCGCTCTTTGTTACAACATTCTTTCACTTCATTAAAATGAGCAGGTTTTTGTTTCTGTGCAGCTCAGTCAGGTTGAGGTCATGTCGACACCTCTTCTCTTTTTCAGTCATTCTGTTGTAGAGATGCTGCTGTGTTTGGGATCATTGTCCTGTTGCAGGAGACTAATTCTGCCAAATTTTAGCTGTCAGACAGTCTCCTCTGTATACCAATGATTTCAAAATGTCCTGGTCCTGTGGCTGCAGAAAAAACCAGATCATCATCCCTCCACCAGCGTGTTTGTGCTGATATGCACCATACCTGGTGCTGTGCATCATGACCAAACATGTCCACTTTGGTCTGTCCAACATTGTTCTAGAAGTCTTTTGGTTTGTTCAGATGCAGCTAATTGGTCGTGAA
This sequence comes from Leptatherina wallacei, assembly GCA_028567055.1. Lineage (NCBI taxonomy): Eukaryota > Metazoa > Chordata > Actinopteri > Atheriniformes > Atherinidae > Leptatherina > Leptatherina wallacei. The sequence goes on along the minus strand of JAOXYM010000023.1, from coordinate 24,006,013 downwards.
CTTTAACAGTCATAAACCCACCTGAAGCCTGGACAGTCTGAGATGTAGTTGTCTGGTCTCTTTGAGCATTGAACTGTTGGGATTTCCTCTTCTGGCTGTTAAATATCCAAACACCCTGTTACGACCCCTATTAGGTCCAGGGGAAAAAGGGGTGGCAACCCAAACTATCTGAGACAATTATATAAAAAGGTAACAGTTATGTATTTACAATGTGAACTATATAACAAAACCCAATATATACAAAAAAACAGTCTCTGAATAAATGCCTTACAAAAAGAAGATTCAAAACGTGCTGTGACAGGAGAAAAACTGCTAAATCAAACCAAAGACAAAACAAGCCAAAGTTCTGTAACTCTACAGCCAAAACACTCTCCAAACAGCAGCTCAGACCAAGTCAAAGTGTAGCAAACTGGGCTCCAATCTCACACAACTGCCCAGACTGATGGTAAACAGGTGCCTTAATGGTGGCGAGTCATCAGGACTGGTCAATTGGAGAGGTGCTGGAGCGGAGGGCGGCTAATCTTCTGTAAGCAAAGTGATGATGAGGAAATGGATCTTAATGTGGCCAATCCTGGAGGAGTGATGACACGGGAGGGTGGAGCAAAGCCATGAGGAAGCTGGAGCTGAAGTGGAGTTTAACTTTACATGAGCCCAGACAGGCCGGCAGGCCTAGGGCTGTAACACACTCTGATTACTGAGACATTTTACCACTTCATGGAAAATATGAGCTGATTGTGAATCTGATGGCAGCGACACATCTGTAAAAAGTTGGAACAAAAAGGCTGGAAAAGTAATTGGTACAAATCAAAAACAGGTGGAGGAGCATTTGACAAATAATTAGGTTGCATTGCCTGGCAACAGGTCAGTAACATGGCTGGGTATAGAAGGAGCATTTCAGAGAGACAGAATATCTTAGATGAAAAGATGGGCGAAGTGGTAACTTCTTCCCTTGCTGTCATCCCCAGGCATGCGTCCGCTCCACTACGCAGCGTGGCAAGGTAAAGCCGACTCTGTCTTATTGTTGCTGAGATCCGGCGCTTCAGTCAACTCCCCTTCCCACGATGGACAGATACCCTTACATCTCTCTGCGCAGTATGGACACTACGAGGTGGTAAGTGCACCAAAGGCCAAGTTCTGAGGCATTACCAGTCCTCCCATTTCACTGAAACCTAACCCCTTTGTGTTCCAACAATAACCAATAACACCATTAATGCAGCCACCACTCGCATTCCTTTCTTCCTGCCTCATTTGTTCGGCTGTAGGAATGTTTTAACCCTTAATATTCTCCAGCTGCCCCGAGAGCTATCATTTATATCGTCATTGGTTTCTCTGGAACGGTATCGTGTATCTCATGGTGGGGTATATTATGATGGATAGCTTACTCTTTAGGTGATCTATGGAAGTTTTCCAGACATTTATATCCCATCCAGGAGGTTTACAATCCAGCCACAGAATGTAGTGTTTATTCAGAAACTCCATCTGGTAAATCCACCACGATGATCCATGATAACACCATTATTCATCACATTTTCATCACTATCACTACTATGTTGCTAAGCGACCTCAAAAATGATGATGAAGCCACTTCCTGTCAAACTTGCCACCAATCAGAGAGCTTAAATTGAGGGTAATGTCCAATCAGGAGCAGCCAAAGATCAACAAGTGAGCAGAAAGTTCTATGTGTGTCTGAAACAAGAAAAATAATGTTCCTCCATGGCTGGAATAAAGCCAAGAAGCTGAGTTGGGGTTGGTTTAGTGAGGATAGGAGGTAAATAGTAGCAGTAATAACTGGAAATGAGGAGAAAGTGTAAATATGTAAATATTTTCTGTTGTGTGTTCGTTTCAATGCCAATGTTTCCTCTCCTGAAAGCCAAGACTTTAGCCTCATAATCTGACAACTGAGGCTGTCCTGAAAACATGTCGCCATGGTGACTGGGATTAAAAAGGTTCAGTTTCTACATGTGTTTATATATATATATATATATATATATATATATATACATATACATATAAGAAAGTGGACCAGAAATAGTAAGAAATGGCTTGGAGTTTTAAGGGTTAAAGGGCAAACACATACATCACCTGTAACACAAACCCACGCCGAGACCCGACCCCTTCAGCAGAACGCCATCGCGGACAATATCTTGAACAGGAGCCGCACTGGAGCTATCATATGTTCCTCCCCTCTGATCAAAGACAAAACATCAAAACACATGTAGGGGATGACTGGCATGTGAGAGTATGTGCATTATACATGAGGTGATATTACTTACAGAGTGTTACTCTCTCTCCCTTTCGCTCTCAGTCGGAGATGTTGCTGCAGCATCAGTCTAATCCCTGCCTCAGGAGCAAGGCGAAGAAGACGCCGCTAGATCTGGCCTGTGAGTTTGGCAGACTGAAGGTATGGGAATGTTTGGATGTTTTTATATCTGGGAATGATAAACTTTTTTCTTTCTATTTTTTTAAATAAATAGCTGCCCAATTTAGAATTTAAAAGGATGTTACTGATGAAAAAAAAACAAACATGATTTTTATATTAAAAAAAAGACTTGGTTTTCCATCATTTCTTCTAAGCAGTACATTTTATGCTTCTTCACTAAAGAGATTTGCTTCATTCATGTACTGTTCAAATAATCCAATGATTTGCATGTGAAAACACTCTTGCCCTCTTTTTCTCTGGAGGATGGCCCGTATCAGACATGGACTATGGCTTAGAGGAAGTGACCCGGGCTAAGATAAGCCTGTTTGAGTGAAAGGAAAACAGGCTTCATTTGCTGTTTTTGGACACACATTTCAGTGTGTTTCACTGTTTCCCTGCCACATCAGTGGATTAGCCGGGCTGTGAGATGTATAGCTGGTGCTATAATTCAGAATTAGACACACACACTCTTCCCATGCTTGTTAAATGTTTCCTCGTCGGGTCTGAGTTTGCAGTTTAGCTGTAAAAGAGGAGAGAGAAGGCTTTAGGCTGGGTTTTTTTTTGCCACCCACAGACTTTGGCTGTGGTATCTTTAGACAGCTGCTGGGCAGTGGATAAGCCTCTCTGTGCTGGTTCAACTTTTTACACAAGTGATCATATACAGTATTTTATTTCAATATGTATTCTTCCAGACAACTTCAAGGAGCTCGGCTTTGCATATATACATTATTTATGTCTGTAATGTTATAATTCCTGTCCCGATTCTGCCAGCAGAAGCCTCATCTTCTGACTGATTTCTCTTCAGGTGGCTCAGTTGCTGCTGAGCAGCAACATGGTGACGACACTGTTAGAAGGAGAGGGAGGAAACGACAGCCTGAACTCTCCCTCCACCACCCCTCTCCACCTGGCAGCCAGGAACGGACACAAAGACGTCATCAAGTGAGAAAACAGCAAGCGGCACGGGTTAAATTGGGATTTAACTGGGATGAAAATGAATGATAAATAAGAATAATAAAACTAATTATTTTGTTGGTATAGTATTTTGATATTTTAGTAGTGGATAAAGATAAGGACTTAGGACTGTAGGTGAACCACTGTGGACCCCAGAGCAAGTTATTATTATTGTTATTGTTATCAACAAAAACAAAACAACAACAACAACAACAATAGTACATCATTTATTTATTTTATTGGCACCCCAAGTATAGACAATAAAAGTGTAAGTGAGCGTAGCATGTACTTCTATATGATGTTCTACATCAACTGGTTATACTTTATGAAGAGGAAGTAAAAGTTATAAACCAGATGTGTGACTGTGCAAAGTTAAACAGCCAATAATGCTGAAGAAACATGGATCAAACTGATTCAGCTCAAAGTTTTACTCAAAGTAGATGTCTGTGCAGCAGTGATTAAAGCCATATATTAAACTATTGTTTATAGAAAAAAAGGAAAAATTGCTGGCTTTAAAAATGAGTTTATGACTTTTTCCATCAGATGACGACTGTAGATGAAGTTATGAGTGAAGCACGGTGGAGGCAGCATCATGCTTTGAGGTTGCTTTTCTTCAGCTGGAACTGGAGATTTAATGGAGCTGGAGGAGTTCTGAAATGATTTGTGGTGGTTTCATTTTCCTGCATCATAAAAACCTCCTGGCATTTTCACAGGAGTGTGAACACTTTTTATATACAACTGTACGCATGTTCATAAAATCTTAAGTCTGCCCAGATGTGTCATAAAACAGTTCAACACAATGCAGCTGTACGTCGTCACAGTTCTAAGTAGGATGCAAACTTTCTCTTCCATCCTGTCACTACGTCGGTGCAGAAACTTCTACATCTTCATCCCGATGTTTCTTAGAATCCAGAAATTTCCACCCTTGTAACGATGATTGAGTGACGTTTTATTATACACGAATCATCAGCTTTTGAAAACAATCAAATTTCTTTTTAAAACTCCTGAGTACCCACCAGTGGTGACATAGCGAACATTCAGAGTATCTCCTGTCATTTAATTAGTGGATGACCTGCTAACACACTGACAGAGAGGACAACACATCCACAGTTGAACTAATGACACTCATCATGAGACACATAATGAAATTGATCGATATGACCTGAATCTGTGGCTGTGGTTGTTCATGTAGGCCATGTTGCTGAGTAGAAGCTGCAGTTAAATAGCAGCACCACAGATTTTCTCTCTATGGTGCCCCCTAACGACGGCAAATCCAGCATCCATCTTCATCCTGTCTCTTCTCTGAGATCTCCTCATCCAGTAAAAGTCAGTCTGATGTTGACTCTTGTCTTATTCTCTTTGTCCCATTCTCTCTTTCTTTTCCTCTCTTCCTCTGATAATGTTTTCGTTTGTTTCTTTCCTGATTCTGCCACGGTGCACGTTCAGAAGGGCCAGTGTGCTGGTGTGAGATGCCATGCTGTAAACTGATGCTCGGGGTGGTTTCTCAGCTCCAGGATGATGCAGAGCAGGACTGTACATGTTACTGGACCATTAGATGAGTCAGAAACAGAGTTTGAAGTTAGAAAGTTATGTAGTGCTTCTTTAAGTAAAAGAAAATACCTCAAACATCTGGACACAAATATTTGGTCAAATTACAGATTTAGCACTAATTAATCTCATTATAAAAGTTTCATCCTACTTCTACCTCCTGGAGGTGTAGTTTTTTCTTTAGTTTTACAAACATCAGATATGATCCATTAACGACTTCAGTCTGTTAAAGTGACTGTGAGATGAGGCTGAATATTACAGGAACAGTATAAATGAACATGCCAAGTGTGCAGAAGTTGCATAAAACATGGCGACAGAGGATGGAGGTGGCTAAAAATGTCAGAATCAGAATCCTGGGAGGACACCTCTGTCAAGTCCTTCTAACAAAATGTTTTGTCATAAAAATAAATATCAAACTAACGAGAAGGCTGCAATGTGTTCAGGAAAACTCGGATAGATATTGATTAATGATCAAACAAAGCTTCAGCTTCAGTTCAATTTCCTCTGATGCTGATAGTGACAGCATTCTGCTGCAGCTGGTGTAAAATCATGGAGGAGGAAAGTCATCTATTTATTTATTACACAATCCTTTCGAACAGCCGATCTAGTGTTAAATTAGCCCGAAGCTGCTGCTGTTTATCTGTTGATGTGAATGCAGCAGATCAGACTTGGGCCACGTTGAAAGTAAAACAAACATGTTACCGGGTCCGGTCTGTCAGGTCACTGGTGTAAAATGTTAAGAAAAAGCACAGAGGGTAATAGATGCATGCCGATGTGTGAACACCCCAGCAGGTCTGCATAGATATGTCTTCACTTTGCCAGGAAACCCCACCCCGTCTCTGAGACACGCTGTTAATGATCCTCATCTTCTCTCAGTTATCACATCTTCTTACAACATCATCTCTTTCCTCTACATCTTTTTTTCTCCTGAGCTAGCTAAGCCGCTAAGACATGCAAGAAGAAAGTTGGAGCTCTAACACACGCACAAAAAAAATCCTCAACTAAGAATGTGCATTAGCAGACATGTTGGTCCTGATGTTGGTTTCCCACTGAGGGATTTCTGATGTTACCAGCGAACTATCACAGCAGCCATCTCTACAGCAGCTACTGCAAACGTTTCTTCACAGAAAATTAGGGTCCTCGTTTACCAACCGTACAGATCTGTGTGTATTCAGTGTGCGAATATTTTCCTTGTACTTCTTCTTAGAAATGTGTGTAAACATGAGAACATCTGACCTGCGTTAACACAGAACAACATTATGGATCAATGATGCGCTCCGCTGTGAGCTCGGCATCAGACGGCTGATCTGTTCGCTGACTTCTGATCAGATGTTGCTTCCAGAAGGACGTCCTGTTGGATTTCAGCCCAGTTATACTAACCACTGTTCTGGTGAATATGCAAGTGGGGTTATGTTAAATGACATGTGATAGGAGACATGTTGGACATTTCCTGACCATCACTGAGCTGCATGACACCATTGATGTGTTCTTTTCTCTGAACCAAAATACATTTACTTGTAGAGCTTCACAGGATAGAATACATCATCCAGAGGAGGAAGTTCTGGTGGGTTCTCCCCTCCAGCTGCAGATTCGTCGTGTCTGTGTGCCGCAACATTTCTTTCTTCGCTTTTCTGTTAAAGTTTCAGACGATTGAACAACCTCTCTCTTTTTAAAATCTATTTTTTTCTGCTCTTCTTTCTCTTTGCAGCATTTATTTTATTTATTATTTGTTAGTTTGACTTATTTTTACACAGTATATTGTTTCTGGAGGATCGTTAGATAATATTTATCTGCTGCTCTTGTACTTTTGCATGTAACTCATTAAAGACACACTACAGAACTTTAGCTGACCGTCAGCTAATCCAGCCTCCATCATGCATCCTAGCTGCACTGTGAGCTCTCTCCAGACAGTAAAAGACTGTCTTATCTTGACTCTTGTCTTCTCTCTTGCTCTTTCCCTTTCTGTCTTTGTTTTTCTCTCTTCCACCAATAATGTCTTTTTGAGTTTTTTTGCTGAATCAGCCACGGTGTGCGTTCAACCAGCAGGTGTGTTTGTAGCCGCCTGCTAGCATGTGACGTGGTGCATATTAACTGAACCTGAATGAGTGAATGAAACGGATGTTTGGTTGGATTCAAACTCCTCTTCCTCTTCTTCAGTCTGAGCAGGAACACCAGTGATTTCCTTTTGACTTGTAAAAGGATGTGTTGTCATCATCTGGTTAATGCAGGACGTTTCCGAATAAAAATCACCATGAACTGAACGAGCGGGTGGTTTAGATCATGTGAGATTTATCATCAGCTGATCACTAATGTCCTCTGACCAGCAGCTTTCCCTATCTGTGGTGTGAAGGTCGGGGTTAATCAGTGAAGATGTAATATAAATGTAAAGCTACAGAGCAGTTTGTGTGAGAGCACAGCAGTCGTTTCTCTTCAGGAACAGCATCAAAGTCTGAGCTCTGACACTTCTAAGACACTGAGCTTCTCAGGATTTCGTAGCAACACGATTAAAAGGAAGCAGCAGCTGCAGGTTAGAGCAGGAAGATTTCAGCTTTCTGTTTCAGTCACGCAGTGCTGGATGGTGGGAAATGTCTCGGTCCTGTCCAGCCTCAACATCATTCACATTTCAACTCTTTCTTAAATCATTTAAACCGTTCGCTTAATTGAAAATCATCCACTCATTCATTCTGAATTTGATCCTAACAGCTTGTAGAAAGATTGAACTCCCTTGTTTTTAACTCCGGCGCTCTGGGAGGAACTTTTTATACCCGATCATCTTACCGGCTGGTTGGCAATTAATCTAATTAGCTGTGCGATGTAGGGGGTAGGGTATCAGCCCCCCAGTTATTTACACTCTGTTGGATTGAAATGTGATGCAGCAAAAAAAGAGACTGAATGACATTCAGAAAACACATGAATCATCCTGCAGCTTCAGAATTTTTTACGTCTTTAAACCCTGACTCGACCTCCACATGGCGAGCCAACGACCTCCTCAGGCACCTCTGGGTGCGATGCCACCAGCATTCCTCCATCTGGACCTCTGACAGAACCAGAGACAGATTTGTTATCCCGGGTGTGGGCGTGGGTGGTGACTTCATGAGATGTTGCAGATGTTTGCAGAAGTTGAATGCATTAATGTGTTTGTGCGCTCTGCCTGCGGTTTACATGCATGTTTCTGATTTATTAACCAGGCTGCTGCTGAAAGCCGGCATCGACATCAACAGATCCACCAAAGCCGGGACTTCCCTGCACGAGGCTGCCCTCTACGGCAAGACCGACGTAGTGCGGCTGCTGCTCGATGTAGTTACAGATTTTTTTCTTATTCTTTTATAAAAGCAGGAATTTGTTTACAGTACATCTCACTTAGTGTGTGTGTGTGTGTGTGTGTGTGTGTGTGTGTGTGTGTTTAGGCGGGCATTAACGTGAATATGCGCAACACGTACAACCAGACAGCTCTGGATATCGTCAACCAGTTCACCACCTCCTCAGCCAGCAGAGAGATCAAACAGCTCCTAAGAGGTCGGAAATTTGGCATGTTTTTTTCCCCCTTTTTTGCTTCTGTGAAACTTTCAGAGAAACGGAGGTAAAGATTCTTCTTTTTTTGTTTTTTTCAACAGAGGCATCAAGTTCTCTCCAAGTCAGAGCGGTGAAGGACTACTGGAACCTCCATGACCCGACGGCTCTGAACCTGCGAGCTGGAGAACTTATTATGGTAACTTTCCCAGAGGAAACACTTTCTTATACAGCAACGGCCAATCAGATCTGACACAACCCGGCCACATGGTTTGCAGCTTGTTGTCCCCTCTGGGGAATTTCTTTTAGATTTAAGGGCTGACACATCAGCTGCACATGTGTAACCGGGGGCAACTTCCAGGCATACACTGCTAAACACCCATACCGGGAGGGTAAACAAATCAAGCTTGTTAACACATTCATTAATTAACACTAACAATTATTTTATTGTGTTAATGCAGATTTATTTATGTTTTTCTTTCACTGGCGCTGAAAGCACATACAGACAAATCCCGGGTCGGGTGGGGTTAATGGATCACTGAATCACCGCTCCGTCCACACGGGATAGAAATGCTCGCTTAAAAACCTTGTTCATCTGCTTTATGGGGGACCTTGACCACATTAGACCAGGTCCTGTTGGAAAACTACAAGACTTCCATCCATTTTCTGTACCGCTTAATCCATGCAGGGTCGCGGCAATTATCAGGCGAGAGGCAGGGTCCCCAGCTCAAACCAGCAACCCCCTCTGGCTCAAACTTTGCCTGGGACTCGAACCAGCGACCTTCTTGTTGTGAGGTGCTAACCACCACACCACCGTGCAGCCCTACTACTTATAATGTTCAAATCTGAATTATTCTTTAGAGCAAGTAGATTCATTAACATAGTTTCAGATTTTCTAAACCTTTATTAAGCCTTAATAAGCTCCAATTTATTTATTTATTTATTTATTGTTATTTATTGCCACCTTTCTCAGTATGGAAGATCATTTTCTATGAAACAGAGTAGTCCGTTATCTCAGACAGGGAAATAATTACAATAATGTAGTTTTGGTTAACCCTTTAGGGACTGGAGTTTTTAAAAGAAAATATTATATCTATTTTGTTAATGTAATATTAAGGTTGGCAGCCGATTCTTTGACTTTCATATATAAGTACTAAATGTACTATGGAAAAGTATCTCCAAAAGTTTGACTGGTACATATATTTCTATTTTCATATATTATTTCCAAAATAAATGAACCAGAAAACCAGTCTGTAAACTAACGGTGGTAAAATGTTGTAATCTTCTGTCCAAAATAAAAACAGAATCAGTGGCTTTGGTATCAAATCTTAGTTTCCAAAATAGCCAGTTGTCTCATCAGACCATCTGGTCCACCTGTGATGCTATATTTACAGCGGTATCTGGACCTCTGCTGCTCCCATAGATGTTTCAGTGCTATGTTTTCCACCCCTGCTGCCTCAACCACGTCCAGAAACTCTCCTAGATATCAGAATTCTGCCTCGCCGACCTCGGTTAGGTAAAGCCTCAGAGTATTCATCTTCCTCATGTTGCTTCAGGGATGTTATTATTATTATTATGGGTGGATGCACCGTGACTGTCGCTAGGTGAGCAATCATCATCCTCAGGAGGGAATTATTCCCCTCCAGAATCAGAGATGCTGATAGTTGAGAAAGTTCTTAATCAACAGTGAAAAAGCGTTTCAATATGTTGCTGCTTTCTCTGTAATCCACTCTGCATCACCGACTATCATCGACCCCGTATGATGTCTTTTAAATGTGATTTCCTCATAAACTTTGAATAGTTTTCTTTTTGTTGGTCCCTGATGGCTGGAAGATATGATACTTTATCAGATATTTTCCTCCTTCACTGCTTTGAAATTCATCCTGATTACTTTTTTTTTAACCTTTTAACTTATAAATCCTGAAATTCGCGATTTACAGGAAATAATTTAACTGAGTGAAGAGAATCCTGCAGATAAAAAGTAGATTTCATACAGAAGTACTTTTGAAAGGAAAATGTGCAATACACTGTTTTTTAATTTATTATTGAATTTTACGTATAACAACACGATTAATTGTGATTAAAGATTCTAATCATTGCTGAGCACTAAGAAAAATAAAGTTAAGAAAGTGTTATAACTTGTACAGGTCAGCAGGAAAGACACAGATTCAGTATCTCCGGGCTACTTTTGGTCTTAGCTCCCATTTTGAAAACAACAAAGAAAGTAAATCAAGCTTTTACAACTTTCCTAGACAACAGACCCACGTCTGTTCCCTCAGCACTGATTCATTTGGGATCAATGAAGCAGGGAAGCTCATGTGTTGTTGGTTGTATCTGGGGCTACATCAGTACACCATGCTGGGCATCCTGCTGGGTTTAGATATTCTGTTTAGGAGCAGAGATTCTTCCCATTAAACCAAGCACTCACAGCTGTTTCACACTTTGGTTGTTGCTTTGTTTCAGCTCGCTCCACAGCTCCAGGAGGTAAACCCAAGACTGGGTCCAGAGGCCACAGTTTTAGGACCCTCAGCTTAAAGATCTGAAGTTTGACTGAGAGAACAACACAGTGTGTTTTACTAATTTACTACTTTTTTAAAATGGAATTTGTTAGTTTTGGATACAACATCACGTTCAAGTTTCCAGGGAAAGAAAGAAGTTAACTCTTAATTAAACAAGTGCAAAAAAAGTTATGATCGATTGAATTTTATGAAGATGAAGATGTGATGAAGACTTGTGTGAGTTGAGATTTGTTTGGGATGTTTTGGGGTAATTTGGTGTACCCTGAGCCGGAGACCACAGCAGAGAAACAGGCCCAGACTAGCTGCTGTCACTCTCTCATTACCAGCTTGTTTACTCAACAACCCCCCACCTACACACACACACACACACACACACACACACACACACACACACACACACACACACACACACACACACACACAC
>JAOXYM010000023.1:23972822-23986074 GCA_028567055.1 Leptatherina wallacei | reverse complement strand
ACCCGGTGTGGTCTTCTGCTGCTGTAGCCCATCTGCTTCAAGGTTGGACGTGTTGTGTGTTCAGAGATGATATTCTGGATATCTTGGTTGGAACCAGTGGTTATCTGACTTCCTGTTGTCTTTCTATCATCTCCAACCAGTCTGCCCATTTTCCTCTGACCTCAACAAGACATTTTGGTCCAGAAAACTGCTGCTCACTGGCTCCGCCGTCTTATAGGGGGGATAGGGGATTACAATTCTAAGGGCCCACACACATCCCAAGCTCTATGACTTAATTATCATGCGTATACATGATTAATATATTAATATTAATGCATCTGAGCTAAAACAAGGTCACACAATATTTTAGTTTTAATAATTATAATAACATCCTCTCCTCATAAAAATGGTTTGGTCCAAAGTTTGTTCTTCCTCATGGCAATATGGGCGCGAGAGCAAATTACTGCATTTTAGGGGGCCACAAATCTAGACACTAGAAAGAACTTTAGTCGGAGCAGCAGAGCAGGGGCCCAGAATACTAGAGCAACCATTGTAGAGCAACGATTCCTACTGTAGCTACCTGAACGTTACTCATTTGTAGGCCGACTACAGCGGACTGGGTTTCACACACAGCATGACTGGAACAAGAAGATAGATGATTTAATGGCGCGGGTCTGGTGAGGACTGAAAACTGGAGGAAGAAATGCTGAATCCAAATATCTACTGTTAAACTGAACTAATCTGCCACAACAGCACGAAGTCAGTGCTCCATTCCAGCATAAACATCCACTCTGTTACGTGGCTGCAATGAATTGTATTATGATGCATTCAAGTTCTGCTCAGTAATTATGAGTATTAGGCAAAGGTCAGTTACATTATTATATGTTCAGATGTAGACTTGTAAAACTTTTACCTACTAAAATTCAAACAGTTAAATGCTACATGTGGTATCTGAGTATCTAGAGCCAGGACAATTCAAATTATTGTTTTTTGCTCATCAGCGCTTGATTGTTTACAATAAAGTATCCACTAGCTATCTGTTGAGTGGTTAATTGAAAGTGCATTTGCAATCAGAGGTGTAATAACGTGGTTTTAAGTAGTTATGGGTATTCAAGCATGCAAATCAGAGAAACGAGACAAACATCATTTAAATAATAATACTACTACATCATAAAGAAATGAGGTACATACATCAGGCAACATCAAGAACACTGAAAAGCATCATAACTAACATCATAATACACTGGTGTAAATAAGTGGCATCAGTCCTGGGTAAGAGGGGCCCCTAGCAATAATCTTTCCTAGCAACTGCTGCTCACTGGATATTTTCTCTTCTTCAGACCATTTTCTGTGAACCCTAGAGATGGTTGTGTGTGAAAATCCCAGTAAATACTCAGTCCATCAACCATGCCACGATCATATTCACACCAGGATAGATTTAGTTGGGCGGGGAATTCCGAAAATGTTCGCACCTACGTTCAGTTTGCTTTCAAGCTGCACTTTACGTGAGCAAACAAAACGAAACGACCGCTGACCAAGAAGAAAATTTGGCTCAGGACCTAAAACGGCTTCTTCACCAGAAATAAATGTTTCTGCTGTCTTGGTGTTTCTGTTTTCTACTTTGGTGTTCAACTCCGATACGGCTTTCGCCAGAATCTGTCCAGTATGAGCAGCAGGAGAGGCCGCTAAATATCCAGCATGTTGCGGTACGTCACCTCGTACCTTCCTCGCTTTGATCTGCTGGATGCTTCATTTGCATTCACACCGTCAGTGAACCAGACCAGAGTTCGCTTTGTTGGCCCACAACAGAGTCTGAATGTGTGTTCACACTACTCCAAACGGACCAGACTATCCGTGGAAGAGAACCAGGGTTCGCCTAAAGTGGACTAAACAGTGCCAGTGTGAATGTGTCCTTTAATCTTCTTTCTTCCTCATTCTGATGCTCAGTTTGAACTTCATCAAGTCGTCTTCACCATGTCTACATAACTCCATGATCCAAACCACACCCGACACACTACCCCTTCAATACCGAGTGTCACTCCAAATGAAGTCACACTCACAGGCCGTGGGGGGCACTTTGATTGGAGGGGGTGCAAACTGGCTATCTGAGGGCTGACCGGTCCGCTCGCCCTCCACACTTTGCCATTTGGGACAACTCTTAATATGGTGTAGGGGGCGGTTTGGGATTGGGCCTATATGTTGAGTTGCTGCCGTGTGATTGGCTGATAAACAAGCAGTCTGACAGGTGGACCTAATAAAGTGGAGAGTGTATAATTAGTGAGCTTTCCTGCTAAGGTTTTGCTTTTTGTGTAAAACTCATGAGTGTGTTTTACATAATTGATGAAGAATCTCAAAAGTTTATGTACGAAATATCAAACTCATCCTCAGACGTTAGTCAGACTCAGCTGGAGTTTTTCTTTTTTTTGCAGATTGTTCAGACCACAAACTTGAACCTTCAATCTCGCTTTCTCTCTCTGGGTTTCCCAGCTCTCTCCAATTCTCTCCAAGTCTGGTTTTACACTGCAGCCTCTGTGTTTTGTGGCTGTCCGTCTCCTCAGGTGACAGAAACAGCGTGGGCAGCACCGGCAGCGTGGGCAGCAGTCGCAGCGCCGGCAGCGGCCAGAGCTCAGAGAGCAGCCACAAACAGAACGGAAGTCACGGTCGTCACATCGCCGACAGCAGCAAGGTCTGGTGACAACTCAGATGATCAGGAATCTTTTATACATGTAATAGCCGACCTGATGAGAGGATAAAGATTGTTCACTGCAAAGCAGTCACACCAGTTAAGATGAGTTCCTGGATGACTGATGTGATGAGGTGTGAGACTCGGAGGCTTCTCTCAGTGTCTCCTTATGTTTTGTGTGCAGATGGCTCCCCCTGCTGGTGAAACAGGAGACCACGTCCTGGTTACAGGACCCGACCAAAACAAACACACTGATGGATGCACAGGTGAGTCCTTGCCTTGCGACAGCAATCTAATGAAGTTTTAAGGGTTAATGACTCGGATATCTGTTTTTCTGTTTGAGCTTATGTCTTCAACACCGCTGTAAGGGCAGAGATATTAATCTTTTTAGCAAAGTCATGGAGTATTATGGAGGAATAGTGACTAAACGGTAATATTACTACAGATTAATGTTTGTGTAAATTATGTTGTTGAATCAGTGGTTTTTTTAGTCCTCAGATGGATCAGATCACATGACACTGGATTGAATTTCACAGTTTTAAAGCTGAGGGTCATGTGATGAGACTCTACTTATCGTGAAACTTCCGAAAGCCAGAGGAAGCTCTTTTTTCTTTGACCCTGGTGAATTATACGATCCTTCAGGATATTTCACATTGTTTCCTTCATCCAGTCCTCATTTCTTCATGTTTTACCTCTAAGCAGCCAGACTTGCCTGTTTTCTCTTAAAATGGTCTTTTTTTTTTTTTCGGGAGTATGTGTTTTTTTTTTCTTGCTGTTTAACTCTGACCTATGAATCATCAGGAAGAAAAAAGGCTCCTAACTCAAGGGCTGCTCCAGAGTTGTGTTGACACATAAGGAGCCTGCTTTAGATGGGATCTTGAGTGTCTTTGTTACTAGCAGCCTCTCACAAAGACACATCATATGTTCTCATTTCTTTAGTTTTTATCTGTAAAATCTGCCACAGAAATCACACTTTGTTGTAAAATAGCATCTTTGCACCAATCAGGTGATTCTTAAAGGAGCAATTTGCCAAAAACGTGACGCTTCCCAGCATGATGTCCTACAGCAGATGAGCAGGATCTGAAAGTGATGTCCTGAAGAAATAGGAACAAATCCAGCAATGTTGATCCATCTACTGTTCACCGAAGCCTCATCAGAAATGGTCTCCATGGAAACGTGGCTGTCAAGAAGCCATTCTTAAGGAAGGGAAATGGGGAGAAAAGGCTGAGGTATGTCACATGACACAAGAACTGGACTGAAGATCAGTGGCAACGGGTCTGATGGAGGGATGGATCCTCCCCAGAACCCGGACCTCAACAATTTGAAGCAGTGTGGGATCATCTGGACAGAGGACAGAAGAAAAGGCTGAAACATCCAAAGAAGAGCTTTGGAAAGTGCTTCGTGGATCCTGGAGAATTGTTCCTGAAGACTACTTAGAGAAATGACAGACAGCTTCTCTAAGAGGGTTCAGACTTTCAGGCTAGGTAGCACTGTTTCTGCCTTCTTTACTGTGTTTCCACTTTGTTTGCGCATGTTTTGATAAACCAGTCGAGCTGTTTTTCATTTTCCTGGTGACATTAAAAAACATGTGGCGAGGATTTAGTTTCTCTTTGTACTTTAAACACGGATCTTTTTCCCCGACTGACTGACTTTTATTGAGAATCAAAAGTTTGAGCTTTTACATACATTTTTTACGCATTATTGTAATTTTTTCTCAAAGGAATCAAAATCTCCACCTCAAATGCTCCTTTTTATCTTTATCCTTTATAAAGCTGGAAAACAGGTTCACTGTACGGTTTCTACCTCAGAAACGTGAGCAAAGTAAACAGAAGCAGAAGTTGTTTTGTTCTGTACACTGAACTATTATTACTGTCAGTCTGAAAGGAAATGAGACAGTGAGAACATGAAGGCTTAGCTCACGTCACTACTGAAACCAATAAAACCACCGTCTTCCCTCAAAGCTTCAGCCCATAAACCCCTCCTCACTGCGTCGAGGAAATACTGGAGAGGAGAGGTGAACGTGTTGTTCGACAATCTTCTGGGATCACAACTGAAAATAAAAGTGCCAGAGTTGGATAAGGAGAGGATCTGAGGACCTGGGGCTGAAGCGAGGGATGAGACATGAAGAGTGGGAGGGAGAGATCAGAAGGAGAAGGAACAAAATGTAAAGAGAAAAAGAAGTGAGCAGCGACTACACTGAAAGAAAAGCCTGGAGAGTCAGAAGGAAGGATGAAGTGTCAGACATCAGGAGCTCTGTTGCTCTCATTCCTCCTGAAAGGTAAGAAGCCAGGGTTGCATCTGGTCATATGTTTGATGTTCATGTTTTATGTTGTTTCTGTTAAAGGAATTAGTTTGGAATTAAAACAACAAGCACTTGGTGCAGAGAAGATGCTCCTGATGGAGTTTGAAGAATTTTATTTTTCTAATTTTCAGCTTCAAAAACAATTCAGTTCAGACACATTCCATTTCCTCCTTTTGTTGGGTTTTGTGAAGAAAGAGAGCTGATGTTGTTGAGGTTGTGACCCTTCGATTCGTCTCCTCCAGCTGCTGCTAGACAACCGGAGCTCCTGGGCTCCACCAGACAGGGAGAAAACTGTTATCAAAACATATAGATGAAAACAACATGTAGTTTTACTGTAGCGGTGTTTTCAGGTTCATGTCAACATGACGTTGTCATGGTAACATGATTCATATAAACCAGCTCATGAAAATAATGATCGAGCTAAGGAAACCAACGGATTGGAACAAATCTTCTCTTGGATCCAGTCCTCCATCGTGAGCTGCATGAGGAGACAGTGGAGAAGAAAAACCATCAGAACCAGAACCTGGAAGGACGGAACCTGCTGGACCAGTTTAGGTTGGAGAGGACCTGCTGTGAACGAGGAAGATAAGCTCCCCCAGCAGCCTCGGCCCATAGCAGCAGAACCAAAGGGATGGATCAGCGTCACCCAGCCAGACCTGACTAGAAGATTTATCAGGAAGGAAAGACTGAAGATGATCTGAAGGTAGAGAGAGAGTCTGCTTCCTGAAGCCAAACTGGGAGCTGGTTCCACAGAGAGGGGTCTGATAACTGGAGGTTCTGCCTCCCGTTCTACTTTTAGAACCGCTAAGAACCACCAGTAGACCTCCAGTCTGAGGGTGAAGTGCTCTGATGGGAAAATCTGGACGATGGAATTTCTTGCTACGGGTTGAGAAGACTTTCCGTCCACACAGAGTCCAACAGTGTCGCCTCTACAAAGAATTATAAATCCTGTGGATTTAACATGGAGGCGATGAAGAGGAGATAAAATGTTCAAGTTGTCTCATAAACGGGGACTTACCTACGAAACATCTTGAGGTCTTTTCCTGTGGCCACAGCTGGAGAAAAAGAAACAGACACCCACGAAAAACAAAACAAAAATGTCTTCCATCAGAGTGAACCGGTGCTGTAGAGACGCTGTTGTTGTTTTTAAAGGCATTAATTAAAATGCAGGTGAGATGACTCGCTGAACAGAGAGGTGGGGAAAGGTTAAACCTGAAAGCTTTTCCTCAGGGCAAAAAGAGAGGCAAGGTGCATTCCTCTGAGGGAGATGAGTGGTAGATAAGATCCAGTGTCTCACTCCTGCCTCTGATGACTAATGATCCGGTTTTCATCCTGCAGGACTGATCATGTGTGTTTTTTTAGGTTCCCGTCGCCAGACCAGCAGCACTCCACAGAAAGGCTTCGTCCGACCCGAGCAGCTGCTGGAGGGAAAGGTTAGTAGAGGAGAAAGGGAAGTTTTCTACGTTTCATAAAACATTTCATAAATCTCACTTTTATGTGTCTTCAGGACTCTGAAGCCATCTACCAGTGGTTGTGTGAGTTCCAGCTGGAGCAGTACACTTCCAACTTCATCAAAGCAGGATATGACGTCCCCACCATCAGCAGGATGACCCCTGAGGTGCTGCCAACCACAAACTACTGCCAACACATTTAAAGTTTAGTTATTAACAAAACAAAAACAAAACTTGTGACACATCATGACATGAAATGAGAATCTGTTTTCCTAAAACATGGAAGTGGCACGTCTGGAACATATGCTTCTTTAATGACTGTTGTTTTCTGTTTTTATTGACATGTTTTATTTGTATGTTTTTGGTCCTCAGGATCTCACAGCCATCGGAGTGACCAAACCAGGCCACAGAAAGAAGATCTCAATGGAGATCGCCAAGCTGAGCATCCCTGAGTGGCTGCCAGATTACATTCCAGTGAGAAAGCTTTTTGATTTAACCTGGAAAATCCCACTGAGATTAAAGAGTCCTGGCCAAGAAAGGCAGCAGCAAATACAACACAGTTGCAAAATTACAGTTAAAAGACAAATAAAAATAATAAAACTACATTTAAAAACAGATTATGAAGAGCAAGCGCATGCAAAAACCCTCAGTTTGGATTTAGAATAAAATAATAATTTGCAGTTTTTCTGCAACATATTCAATGCAGGATGGACAGGATGAAACTTTTCAGCCAAGTATTTTTCAGTGTGAACTACCTCCATCTGTTGGGATCATTTATGGCTACTTCCTGGATTTAGAGAAAAACAAATGTTTGTCTTTTCTGTGTTGAGAACAAGGTTCAGGAGAAGTAATGTATGCTGGACAGCAATAAAAGCTTTCTGCAGGGATTCAGAGGCCTGAAAGAGAGTTGGTCCACAGCAGTAAATAACTGCCTTCAGCATACAAATAATGAATGAGGAGACCTAATACAGAACCCTGCAGCACCCCTTTGTAGATAATAACATCTATACAATACAGATACAATAGTAACATCTTACAAAATCCCTCTGGGATTTATAAAGTGTTTTCATTCATTTAATTAATTCATTCATCTGTTATAAAACGTTAAACATCGTCTTTCTTGTTTCAGGTGGATTTGGGGGAGTGGCTCAGTGTGATTGGACTGCCTCAGTACCAGAAGAGGTTGAGTGACAACGGCTACGACTCCATCACCATCGTCAAAGACATCACCTGGGAGGACCTGCAAGAGATAGGCATCACCAAGCTGGGTAAGGAACGGGACCGGGTTTTGTAACGAGACCGGATTTTGTAATCCCATTTAGATCAGTAAAATGTAATGTACATGTAAATCAGTAAATATACTAAATAAATGTTAAATAAATAAATAAGATAAAAAAAATATGAATAAATATATTTGATAAAAATATTTATTATAAATCCCATTTATTTAGCATATTTTCTGATTTACACGTGCATTACAATTTACTGACCTAAAGTCTCGTTACAAAGCCGATAAATAAATCTATTTGATAAAAATATATATATATTAGGCCTGTAAGTCAATTAAAATTTGTAATTGCATGTGTGTCCTGAGTTAATAAAAATAATCTTTTTTTTTTTTTTATTTGATCTATCTTATTTTATACATTTTTGTAACAGGATATTTATCATTATATAATACTTATATAAGCTGTTAGAAAGCCCACATAGATTCTAAACAGATCATTAATCCTGATTTGTTAATGTTTTAATACTGTAGTTGTCCCCGGTAGATTGTTAGAGTTGTGATTCCCCGGCTGCCTTGAATGCAGCACAGCTGCGTATCACCATAAGTTTAAGTTTCATTTTCTATTCCTCGACCTGTGGCCGGTTGGAGTTGCCTTCTCCTGCATTATTTGGAGTTATTAGTTGATAAAATACCTCAGTCTTGTCCAGAAACCATGTTGCAGAACTTTTAAAGCTAAACTGTCCGTGTAAACGTCCGTTTCTGTTTCAGAAACACAACCTGCTTTCTACATTTCTTGAAATTACGGCGGATATATTGTTGGAACTGCACTTATTTTACTCCAGAAAGTTCCAGTTGTTTCTAATAAAATGATGTTTCATTAAATGTAAACATTTAGATAATGTACGTTTTGTACTAAAACAAATAAATTAGTAGGTTTTATTCATCGCTTCTTATGGGTTAAATAGATTAATTTACTGGAGATGAAATTGCGCTGAATGTGGCCTCTGAACGAAAACAAGTTTGACATTTCTTGGTAAAAACACGAGGACTGATTGTAAAGATAAATCTGGTTTGGACCAGATTTTGGTGAAATTCTGTAACTTGTGTTTTTGTGTTTCAGGTCATCAGAAGAAGCTGATGCTGGCGGTGAAGCGACTGTGTGACCTGCAACGGTCGCGAGCCGGAGGCGGAACTCTCCGGCGTAAGCCTCCCGTTGCTCTGGAGCTGGTAGCCATCGAACACACGCCGACGCACAACACTCACACGCACCCCGACGCTCCGTCCAGCAGCTGCTGCCCCGCCTCCCCTCGCACTCCAAGAGCCCTCCTCTCCTTCCAGGACAGCGAGCTGAGCGCCGAGCTGCAGAGCGCAATGATGGGCAAACCTGGAGAAGGAGTGGCAGAGGCTTTCATCAGGGGTGTGTCCTCCTCTGCCGTCATGGCCGCCATGTCGGTTAGTCAGGAGAGCATCAGCAAGCGTTCGCGGGGCTCTGGGAATTCTGGGAACTCAAATTGTGGACATCCGCAGGATCATCGAGCGTCACCTTGTTCAGCCAAGACTGAGGAGAGTCTGGGAGGTGGAGATGAGGCCAGGCGTGTGGGGAGAATTAAACAGACCCCCCCTGAGATGTGGGACCATCACAGTTGGTCTGCTGCCCCGAACAAACTCCCCTTCTGCCCCGTCACACCTCCACTAACCCCCAGCAAGGTGCCCCGCTTTGCTTACCCAGCGGTCCCCCCCAAAACAAAAAAGCTCCCCTCTCCAAACCGCCTCCATCAGCCTCCTCCCCCTCAGTCGCCTGCGTCCCCACAGCCCTCCCCCACACAGAAGACCCTCAGTCAGCTCCAGGCTCAGGCAGGAGGCGTCAACGGGGTCCCACGAGGACTCTCTAAACCTCTGCCCGGAGCGGTCCCCGTGCTGACACCCTTGCCTGCTCAGATCCTAGACAACGCTCAGCGGGGGTCGCAAAAGAAGCGCGCCAAAAGCCTGACCCGTTACGCCCTGTCTGACGGAGAGCCCGACGAAGACGATGACCCCGGCCCTCCCGGTAGCTCCGCCTCCTCGGCCTCCATGCCGTCCTACGCCACCTTGTCCCGCCGGCCGGGACGCACCGCTAGCGCCCAGCAGCACATCAACCGCAGCCATTCCTTCGCTGTGCGCTCCCGACAGAAAGGCCCGCCCCCGCAGCCTCCCAAGAGGATGAGTTCGGTAAGCAGCAGCCCAACGCGTCGCCACGGAAACGGAAAAGTGGTGGAGCCAGACACAAAGGGGGAAGTGGAAATGGAGAGCATGGGCAGGGTGAGGAGCATCACAGCCAGGCTGGAAGGCGGCTGCAGCAGCAGCCCGTCCAGGAGAATAGATATCCCACCAACTCATATCCCAGTATCACCAGTTTACAGCCCAGTTTCCTCCCCACTCACACACGGATACCCCCCCCACATCCTCCTGCAGCATTCCAAACCTGTCCCTGCCCTGGGCGTGGGGGGCTTAAAGAGAGTCGGGAGTGAGAGGACAGAAGGCGATAGAGGTGGGAGTCCCGCGGGGACGCCGGAGGAGAAGCTGAGAGTTCGGAAAAGTGAAAAATCCCGGAATGCTGCTGCATCTCCGAAGCTCCGCTCCCGGGAAAACCTTCCTTTTGCTGAGGAAGGAAACCTCACCATCAAACAGCGACCCCGAGTCGTTAACCAGGCCGAGCACGATGTCAAGACCCCGTCAGAGCGTCCGGTCCAGGCCACCTTAGGGCATCCAGTCCAGACCCCATCAGGGCATCGAGTCCAGGCCCCATCAGAGTGTCCGGTCCAGGCCCCATCAGAGCATCGAGTCCAGACCACTTCAGGGCGTCCCATCCGGACCCCCTCAGGGCATCCAGTCCAGGCCCCATCAGGGCGTCTTGTCCAGACCACTTCAGGGCGTCCAGTCCAGACCCTCTCAGGGCATCCAATCCAGGCCCCATCAGAGTGTCTGGTCCAGCTTCCGGTCCAGGCCCCCAACAGCCTAGAGATCCCGGAGTTCAACCTAAAGGAGTCGGACACGGTGAAGAGACGGCACAAACCCAAAGACAAAGATGCTTCCACTCCGGAAGAAGCTGCCACCCCCCCCAGAGACAATGGCCTGCACGGACTTCACAACGTCAGCGCTGGGAATGACAGGGAATCTCAGAGACTGGAAGACGTTGTTTTCCAAAGAGTTGGCTCAGGGAGAAAAGGCCCAAAGCCTTTAGTCTCCTCCAAACCCTGCAGTCCTCCGAACCCCCCCGCAAACAGCAGACCTACCAGCCCTCAAAAAACTGTTTCCTCAGACCCGGCTGGTGCGCAAACGGCCATTCCTAAACTCGCCAACGTTCAGATCCACACAGTCTCCCCGATGATGGGAGGTGGGATTCACTCTCAGACCTGCGTACCCAGTCCTAAACCCACCAAGCACCAACAGACAGTCACAGGCATGTCTGAGAGTCCACAGAGAGCTGCTGGACCCAGACTCCTTCAGCCCACCAACGCCTCTGCATCATCATCAGGTAAAAGTAGAAAAGTTACTTTTTATATTTTCTGACCCACGCACACATTAACACGTCTGGTTCCTCAGGACCAAACCTCAGCCTGGTTCAGAGCGTCTGCTTTGCTGCTCCGAGCTCCCCGATGAAGACACCCCGCTCACCCACTGCAACATCACCAGTCCAGGCTGGGAAAGCAGGAACTGCCCTGACTGGTGTGGCTGGTCTGGAGGTTCTGGCTCAGAAGAGGCTGGAACAAACCAGTACGTCCCTGGAGGCTGCTCTGAAAGCGGTGGAAGACATGGCGCAGGGCGGCAGCGTGGACGGGTAAGGACCTGCTGGTGGTTCTTTTTCTTTTTTCTCAGGATTCGTCATCCTCAGTCATATGAATGGAATGAAGGAAGTTTTTTTCCTTTCCACAGTGCAGTTCAGGATCTGTCCCTTCAGCAATCTGTTTTCTTAGCTTGGGAATTATTTTCTCATATGAACGCAGTTATTATAGATTAGACTCGTGGATTTGTTTGAATGTAATCCCAATATATTGGCTTGAATTGATTATGTCTGTAAAGAGCCTTCAGATGACTTTGTTGTGAACTGGTGCTCTACAAATAAATTCTAATAAGATTAAATTAGATTACAGTAATTTATTATAAAATTATTAGTTTTACTATTTTGTAATTATTATTCAATTGTAATGTGAATTAGTATGATAAAAGAAAAACATAATCTATAATTAGTATAATTGAAATAAATCATTTAGTCAAAATGAGATTAAATTAAATTAATTTTTAATAATTTAATAATTAAAATTAAATTGTTAAATAACAATGAAATGAAATTGTAATTGTTTTAACTTTTAACACTCAATAACCCGTATAAAGAGGACAGACATGACCAAGTTTCCCTCGCCCGGACGTGGGTCACCCCCTCTGGAGCCAGGCCTGGGAATGGGGCGTGGGGGAGAGCAGGCCTGGTGGCCTTTGCTCATGGAGCCCTGTCGAGCCCCCCCCACCCCCACACCACCTGCTGGAGGGGCCGTAGGGGTGCAGTTCAGTATGAGTTGGGCAGCAGTTGAAGGCGGGGACCCTGGCGGTCTGATCTTAGGCTGCAGAAGCTAGCTCTGGAGACGTGGAACGTCATCTCTCTGGCGGGGAAGGAGCCTGAGTTGGTGCGCGAGGTTGAGCGGTTCCGGCTAGATATAGTTGGACTCACCTGGACACACGGCTTGGCTCTGGAACCAGTGTCCTCGAGAGGGGCTGGACCCTCTTCCACTCTGGAGTTGCTCACGGTGAAAGACGGCGAGCGGGTGTGGGCATACTCCTTGCCCCCCGGGTTAGCACCTGTGCGTTGGGGTTCACCCCGTAGACGGGAGGGTTGCCATTGTTCTCATGCACCTATGCATGAAACCTGCACGGTATCTTTTAACTTATCTTACTTT
The DNA here is from genome assembly GCA_028567055.1 of Leptatherina wallacei. Taxonomy (NCBI): domain Eukaryota; kingdom Metazoa; phylum Chordata; class Actinopteri; order Atheriniformes; family Atherinidae; genus Leptatherina; species Leptatherina wallacei. The sequence continues at coordinate 23,973,503 of JAOXYM010000023.1, read as the reverse complement.
CAATCTTTTTAATGATTTGTTTTTGTGTGTTGAAAGGATTTTATCATAATTCTAGCTGCTTTTTATCTGTAATGCTTTTAATGTTTTATGTAAAGCACTTTGAATTGTCTTGAACCTGAAAATGTGCTACACAAATAAACTTGTCTTGCCTTACCATCCTCCACCTTCGGGTGGGGGGACAGGTAAGGTATACTCGGGGTCCTAGAGAGGAGGGTCCATCGGATAGTTGAGTCTCGGATTGAGGAGGAGCAGTGTGGTTTTCATACTGGTTGTGGAACAGTGGACCTGCTCTACACTCTCTTCTGGGTCTTGGAGGGGGCCTGGGAGTTAGCCCAACCAGTCTACATGTGCTTTGTGGACCTGGAGAAAGCGTTTGACTGTGTCCCCTGGGGACTTCTGTGGGGGGTGCTCCGGGAGTATCAGCATCTCCAAATCCGAGACCTTGGTCCTCAGCCGGAAAAAGGTTGAGTGTTCTCTCCGGGTTGGGAGTAAGGTTCTGCTCCAAGTGGAGGAGTTCAAGTATCTCTGGGTCTTGTTTCAGGAATGAGGGAAGGATGGAGCGAGAGATCGATAGGCGGATCGGTGCAGTAAGCTATCAATATATCGGTCGATCTACGTTCCTACCCTCACCTATGGTCACGAGCTCTGGGTAGTGACCGAAAGAACGAGATCGCGAATACA
>JAOXYM010000023.1:23946644-23972722 GCA_028567055.1 Leptatherina wallacei | reverse complement strand
CGGCTGGCCTGGGAGCGCCTCGGGATCCCCCCGGATGAGCTGGCTGATGTGGCCGGGGAGAGGGAAGTCTGGGCTTCTCTGTTTAGGCTGCTGCCTCCACAACCCGACCCTGGTAGAAGATGGATGGATAATGAAATTATAAAAATGAATAATTTTCATTATAAATAAAAATAATTTTATATTATAATAGCAGGTAACCAGATAAACCCTCTGCAGGTTTACAGGAATATTTTCAAATGTTAACAAAACAGAAAACATTTCCACATAAAAGATATTCAACATCAAAGATAGATTTAATCAGAACACGTCTGCATCGTATCAGATGAGTCACAAACTGCTCAGATTTTCAGCTCAACATTATTTTCCTCCGTTTCCCAGCAGCACCGGTTCAGTGAAGGCAGCGGGGAATATTCTGGACGACATCGGGAACATGTTTGACGACCTGGCCGACCAGCTAGATGCCATGTTGGAATGACTTCCTGAGCCCAGCGGACAGGAAAGAGGCAGGGAGGAGCCGACGTAAAGCTCAGCTCCTCCTCGGGACTCTTGATGAATTAGTCCGAGCACATCTGAGGATTTTCCAGCACGCCGACTCAATCTGGTCCAGTTTTCCAACATGAGCACTTTGCCTCAGGACACGCACCTGGGAATGTTATTGGACCACAATCTTCCAGATGTTATCACTAAAGGGAATGAGGGTCCACTTATTTCATGTTTCATGTAAATATAGACGAGTGTATGGTGGCGCTGTGTGTAGCCAGACATCTTTATACTGAATATATTAACTTCCAGTTATATTTATACGTCTATATGTTCATTTTCTAACAGATGGAGTTAATATTGACTGAATCTCTGTTCAGGTTGTGTGTACATGTTGCTACTTGTTGTCAGCATCTTCCACATGGATGTTCACAGTTTCTACCAAAGTCTTTTATTCAGTTCTTCCAATCTTTCACCTGTGACGCGAGGATTTCCAGCTCGCCTTTCGGTGCTATGACATGAACTTACTGGAAGTACGACGCTTCCAGAGAACAGGAGGTACCGTCTTCATTTGTTTCAGCCTAATACAACATGATTTGGTTTCTGCTGATTTAAAATGATTGAACGGAGTGTGTGTGTGGAGCCGAGAGCGTTTCTGAAAACTTTCATTCACTTTTAGAAAAATCTGCAGAGAAAATGACAAAATTGCAAGAAACCGTCATCACTTTGTAGATTTCTTACTTACTTTGTCTTTAAACTAAATAAGTATATTTTTGAGTCAAAGTTACATTTTTAAAAATCTTTTAAAATATAATTTTATCTCAGTCTGTCGTCTAAAATGTTATAGTTTAAACTGAACAAATCTTTTATTACATTTCCAGTTCCAGTATGTGGTAGTTTAACCTCAGAGGCATCCTGCTTTCATTTAATGACACGCTGGCTCTGATTGGTCCAATTTCAGCTCCGATTGGTTCAATTTAATCTCCGATTGGTCTGATTTCAGCTCTGAAGCAGCAGAAACTGAGTCATAATAAATTCAGACAATCTGAGACTTGCTCAGTCAGAAATGGCAGATAAGTAGTTATATGAAACATTTTAATGGTTTCTGGTTGGCAGGAAGATCCTTTTCTTTTTTTTTACAAAGACGGTCAAATTAGCCTCTGATGTCTGAGAACTTTTGGTTGTTGCAATAAATGAATTCTCCTGCAGGAAGATCTCATTAAATATTTTACTGATTTACTGATTCAGGATCAGAATTCTAGGAACTTTTTCCTGCTTTAACTTTTCTGTTTCACGCACCTTATAAAGACTCACTGTGCAAAGTCTTGTCAGTCTTGTCCTGAATGTGGTGCAGCTGGATGTCTGTGGAAAAGTGTAAATGTGTAAAAGCCATTAAAGAAAAAGCCATGTTCCAATAAACACAAAGATTTCTCTGTAATATTTACCAGGAGAAAGAAACAGCGAGGTGAGTCTTTGCACTGTTTTAATGTCACTTATTTATGTTTCCAACAGAGTTCTGTATCATCCTGGAAATCATTAAAGAGAATTTGTACTGATTAAATTCATCCGTCTGTATTCAGTTTATAAACTTTTCATATTAGAAAGGTTCTGCTTTCAGAGAAAAAGTGCAATATTATTATTTTTTATGAATATTAAAGTATTTCCTCTCAGGGGTTTTGATATATAAAAGTGGGATCACACAAAAATATGTAAACATAGCAGAAAAGGTCAGTAAATGAGTGTTTGGTGGATTTTTTTCTTTGTTGTAAAAAAATAAATATTTTCCTGTTGGAAAGTCTGTACATGTTCCTTTTAATTGGAGCCACGTTGGTAGGCAAGATATGTTTGTGGGATGAGCAGCAGAGTTGAGTATGTGGGTTGTGTCCATGGAAAACTTGCAGCTCTGTGGGGGCCAGCGTTCGTTCAGAGACGTGGGATCACCTCAGGTCGTAGACTCTTTTCTATAAAACCTCATCGTGTATGATTTCACACAATGTTTCAATAAATCGATCAGGAACTCCATCAGTAATAATTATAAAATCTTCGTAAAAGGTGGTCATATGTGTGAGGTCGTGTTATATGGAGCATGTTTTCATATATATATAAATAAAAATAATGAGTTGTGAATTAGTTTAATAATATATCTTCTTCATGCTAAACTATTTTTTTTAATGTCTGAGGTTTCTTTGGATAAATAAATAAAAATAAAACAATCTCTGTATGTCTCTGCTAAGCTTTGTTTTTCCAGTAAAGGAGAAGCTGCTTCCCACCACCACACGACCTCCACCACAAGCCATCCCCTTGTTGGGTAAGTTTTTAAATGGCTGAAACTCTGCTGCTCATCTTCCTCCTTTATTTCCTGGGAGAAATAAACAGATGTTCCAACACGAAAAGATTAATTGTTACAACAAAGAAATAATCCACCAAACACTCATTTACTGACTTTTTCTGCTAAGTTTATTTAGATCTGTGATACTGTAATGATTACATGAGAACCTGGTCCTGCTCCGCCCATCCTGTTATGTTTTGTGACACTGCAACATGAACGACACACATCACCACAAGGACTCGGTTCGGTTTGATCCAAATGCTGTAATTTGTTATCCTTACATTCTAAGAAAAGAGCCATCGGTACAAGCCGTCTGCTTCCCTGAAGACCGGACTCCGGCCCAAAGACCGGACTCCGGCCCAAAGACCGGACTCCGGCCCAAAGACCGGACTCCGGCCACAGCAACAGGTGCAGATTTTACACACACACAAAAAAAAGAAGTGATTTAAGAAAAATCAACAGAATTCAGGAACTTTTCAAACTTTACTCAAATAAAAATTAACATTTGCTCCTTAAATTCACGTATGTACAGATTTATCAAAGAGCAAGAAGAATAATAATAATCTCATTTCTTTGAATCAGACCTACGCAGCTCCTGGAGAGAGGTCTGTTTTATCATCTAAACCTCTAAAGTGACTGAAAATTTCCCTCTACTCCATCCAAACTGGATTTTACCGTCTCTACTTTTCATATATTAACATTCATTCATGTGTGATGCTGACAATCGAACCATCATTGGGAAAAAGTGGCAAATCCCTAAATTAAAAGGATAAAAATCAGGATTTAATACTGTTAAACGTGGGCGTTTAAAACGGGCCGCGTGTCCGTCAGACATGATGAACCGGAAGCTGATTGGCTCTGGATTCTCCAGCGTAGGGCAGCACAGAGCAGTCTGGACATGATGAAGCTTATAAGTTGCTGAACAGTTCGTTTCTCTTGCTCCAGTCCATGGCCGGGGCTTTCTTGGCAGCTCTCTTCTGATGGGCTCTTTCTTTGGCCTGGGCCAGTGACATACCCAGACCCAGGTTGTCGCCCACCGGAGACCTCTCAGCCTGCAAACATGTTTTTTTTGTTTGTTTTTAATAATCGTGATGCATATTTTTAGGAAATGCTGGTCTTGTTTCAGTGGAAAACGAACCTGTGGAGGCGGGGAGCTGCGACCTGCAGCCGGCAGAGAGTTGTCGGATGAGGCGTTGGAGGCTGAAGAGCTCACGGACGCTTTAGGTTTCATCTCTGCTGCAGTCTGTTAAACACAAACACACTTTCAGCTTCGATAATGCAGCTGGTTTCACATGTAATCCCACCGTCTGGAGGTTTTAGTTACAGTTCAGATCACTGCTTGTTTTACATTCACCAGCAGAAGGATTTTCTCTCTTTCTCTCTCACCAAACTGCCAAATTAAACCGATACCAGCCTTTTTCCATTTGATATGATACCATTAATTAATTTCATTTTCATCATTATCCATACAGATACTTTATGGACAATATGAAATATTAATAAAACTATTAAAATATATCAATGAATAAATTAGATAAAATGTTAAAAAAAAATTTTTAAATTACTCACATTTCTTAAATTAAAAGAACAAAGTGCTCAAGAACCTCAATTAAACCAGTAAATTATAAACCTCTTCTTGATTTGGTTTATATTCTCTGCCTCCTGTCCAGAACAACAACACACCCATAACATGTATAAATGTGTAAAGTTTTAATCGCAATTTTTCTGGAAATGGTCCTGCTGAGATTTTCTGATCTATGAAGACGGCTGGAAGGTGGATGATGCTGGAGTTGTCCAGCAGGGGGCAGCAGAGCCTGCAGGTCACCTTCATCTCGGTTATTAAAACTGGAATCAGCACTTTGAACTCAGATGAAGCATCAGATTCTGCTCGGCTTTCCTTCAGGAATCCAAACTGTGACACTGAGTCTGGATGCAGCCCATCTCCTGAAGTTCACCCCGTGGTGTCGTTCGTTTCCAGAGCTGATGCAGCTGAGACGGAGAGTTTCCTGTGAGATCAGACCATCCGAAGCCGCGCTCAGCTGGTAACAGGCTGGTATGATCAGAAAGCAGCAGGAGCTGCATGCCGAGCGCCGCGTTATGCAATAAGTTGCTGAATGAATGATTGTTTGGCTGCAGGAGTGTGTGTGAACGGCCTTCATTAGTCATCTCATTAGCATAATCCTCAAGTTAAAGCCAGGGCAATCCCATGATCCTCCAGGACACGGAGAGAGAGAAACTCTGACTGGTTCGCTCTGGTTGCCATGGTAAAGGGGTAGATACAATGTCACTGAGGGGTAGATGAAGGGGAGGAGGAGGAGGAGGATCTGCAGAGAATGTTTACTTTTGAGCTAATTAAAAGGGACATTCCTGTGGTTTCTGTTAGGATCAGGTCAGACTCCGCCCCCTCATTCAGTATGATTCTAAATCAATAACCAATGATTAATTAGTCATCGACAGAAACCTGCCTGTAATTACAGCCGTTTACAGCAATGCATCGTGGGATTGTCAACATAGAGTAGCTAACCAGTCAATCACACGGCACCACGGGAGGTCACGGTTATAAATGTTCTTGGTACGATTATTGTCGAAGAAATAATCCTGATTTCACACGAACATTCGGATCCTTTATTCTATAGACCAGAAACTACATCTTCAGCTGGGCCAGGTTTCCACATGAACAAAGTCAACAGGGCCCGAAATTGTGTTTGGCCAGTAAGTAGCAGGTAAAATCTAAATGTTTTATGGTAGATGTCACACTTGTTTTTATTTAGTTATGATTTATCGCTACATGTAGGCTATCCCAGCGTACAGTCTTGTACTGCTAATACACCTCCAGGTGTAAGATGCAGTCAAATTGCAATTTTGGATCTTTTTTTCCCCGTTTCAGAGTTTTTATCCTCACTCTCTGTGGCTACTTCTTACTTTTAAGTATCAGTAATTCAAGTTACCAAACAAACTTAAGTCCACTATCTTTTATTTATGTCGAACCATAAATAAATTAATCACATATCCATATTTTAATAATTATGTTCATATTTTGACTGGAATCTCCAGGAAGAATGTGCAACAACCAGCCACGTATTCCCCTCCTCTAACCTGGGGTGGGAACTAATGTTTGTAGTATTACTATTAGATTTTATTTTGGCTTTAAAAGAACGTAAACATGGAGCAATTCTTGTCCAGGCCTCGTCTGTTCTCAGGTCCATAAAAACCGAACAGAAGCCTTCAAGCCCGACAAGAAAATCTCACGCTCAGTAACAGAGGCTGAAAGGCGGTCCGTCCCCAAAAAAGGTCCGGGCGGCACCCGCAATTTTCATTTTGTGGTTGCCACAGTTAAAAGCGGTGTGTTGGCAGAATCATGAGCTGGGCCACATGGTTGGTTATGGGCCGCATGTGGCCCATAACCAACCATGTGGCCCGTGGGCCGGCAGTAAAAGAGCCCTGCTATAGACTGATCCCAAAATAACTAAATAATATAGAAATAAAGTACCTCGACTACAGGCCCTCTACCCGGTCTACAGGCCCTCTACCCGGTCTACAGGCCCTCTACCTGGAAATGTCTTGTTTTCTCTTCTTCTCTCCTGATGTTATCAGAGTGCAACATATGGTGATTTAACCAGTAGCGATGTAGATAAAAAGCCATTTCCTGCTCTGTCAGATGGTCCGTCCGTCTGTGAGCTGTTGTTACGGTTTGTGTGAAAAAGTCCTAATCAGCTCCCAGGAATCCCGTGAGGATCAGGTTGGCTTTTTCCAGCCAACTAACTGGAATCTCTGTGTGTCCGTGTGTGTGTGTGTGTGTGTGTGTGTGTGTGTGTCCGTTCCTCACCTCCTCTGATGCTCTCTCTGACCCCGGCACAGGAAGAGGTCCTACAAGAGGAAGAGAAGACACGTCATCCTCACTACGTCCTTCACTTTTCTCTGACTGAGCTTGAATCACGTTATTCCTGGGACTACGTTTACCACTGATGTGCTCCTCTGTGGGCACGACGTTGCATCTCTTAAAGAAGTCTTCTGTCTCGGGGTCCACCACCAGCAGACTGGTCTCGTCTCCTCCGGATTTAATGGCCGCCACCACCTCCGAGTGCTGCTTCCCAATCACCGACACGCCGTTGACCTGAGAGAGAGGAGCCACGGTGCATCAGTAACATGTATCCCACACACACCGTCTCTCCTCATGCATTCAGCCATTATGGCTCCCAGCTACAGAGCAGCCGGTCAGAGATCATCAGGACCAGACTGTTGATATCTTTAAAATTAGACCTTTTTAATCTGGCTTCTAACTGATTCTACTCCATTTACTCCTTTATTTATCTTATTCTACTATTCTTAATCTCTAATACTTTTAATGATTTCTATTTATTCAATTTTTTAAAATCTTTTCTAACTATTGATCAATAGTCTTTATACATTCTATTATCACTTAATCTATACATTTTTTTCCTAAAATTCTACATTTTTATACATATTATAATTATTCTGCTTGTGCTGTCTTTCAGTCTTTTAATCTTTTGCTTCTTAGCTCCAGTGCTTCCTCATGGGGGCCCTCCACGCTGGGAGCTGTGTTAGGTCTGCCCGCGGGACTGGGGGGCTCTACACCACTTGTGGAGTCTTTCCTGGTCCGTCCAGGTCGGGTGGTCTCTGTGGCGGCGCGGCCGTGGACTGTGTTGCCTCTGCATGGAGGGCCACCTAAAGGTGGTTCCTCCTCACCTGGATCCTCAGGGCCCTGCCATGTCACAACTCTTTTCACCATGTGCTGTGTGTATGTTTGTGTGTGTGGGTCTATGTCTGGGGGGGGACGGGCTATTTTAGCTTTGTGAGGCACTTTGTGTTACATTTATTGAATGAAAAAGTGCTATACAAATAAAGTTTGATTTAAACTACATGAACACACCAGGTTTATAAGCGGATGCCAAACGTCTACCTGATGTATTCCTGATGTAAATGTTTAACCTTACAGAAACTTTTCCTCCAGTTTAGGGCCGCATCGCTTATTTTGTTGTTTCTCCTCCGTCTGAAGCTGTTGCTGGTTTCCTGTCTGGTTTCATTGGTGGACAGAATAGATACTGGAGGATTGTGGAGGATTCAGGAGGATTTCCTTCTGAACTGTGACTGTAGTCTCAAACAAACAGCTCAGGAACGGGGAAAAAAGATCTCGTTTTAAGCCCCACAAATCCAGCCACGGCAGCGGTAAATGTGTGGAGGCTGGAAGCTCCGATCTAAACAGATTATCACCTTAATTACCGAACAAAGAACGTGGATAAAAACCCTTGCTCAGAGGCATCACGGCCACTCGGACGGTTAGAGCAACGTTCACCAGCGTTCATCGGCTGTGGAGGAAAACAATGTTCAGACAAGAAGAGGCTCAGTGTGGATCAGCTCTGCTCATCATCCACTCGGTCTCTGGGAGAGGACGGGATAAAGTCCACACATGTCCTGTCCAACAGCTGGAATATTTACACATTAAATACCTGCATGTGACCTTCCTGGGACCTCAGAGATCATTTAGGAGGCAAGGAGCTTAAATCTCAGCAGTAGATGCTGGATGTGAGTCCAACATCACACCAGCCTGTCACTTTGTTTCCAGCAGGGGGGTGTTACTTCACAGTCTGATAACAAAGCTGCTCCATCTTCATCTCCACCCTCAGCTTCCAATCATGCTGCATGACGCAAACATCATAATTACGATGATTTAACCCGACAAGTCATTGCACCGAGGTGGGACGTGTCTGGTTTGGTTTTTAATCAGTAAGTTGGAGTGAAACATGAACGTTTCCAACGTTTTAAATCTTTGTGCCAACGGTCTCCATGGAGATTATATATATATATATATCGGACTGTAAGCCAGGACAGAAGCAGCTTCCAGTCTGTCTGTGGAACTGCTCTGTAGCCAGGATGGACTACAGTGCAAGGACAGGTGTGCCAAAATAAGCCCCCCCCCCCCCCCCCCCCCCCCCCCCCCCCCCCACCCCACCCCAACACCTCATATTCATCACAACACTGACTGTTCATCTATAGAGAATGGAGACATGATCTCCACCACCTTTGATAACGTATAACCACTACCAGCTTGGGACAGGGACAGATTCCCCAGGAAGGTGCATATTCTGGCAGCCCCCCCCCACACTAATTTCTGACTTGAAGGGTGCTTTTCATGGTAGGGGTGCTTAATTTACCTCAACACCGTTCCCTCCTGTGACTGCTTTGGGATGGGGGAGGAGCCTATGGCTGCACGACTCCTCCCTGAGGAGTTGGAAGTATACGAGCTTTCACATCAGAACCCAAACGTCTCCAATAACACCTAAAAAAGTCGCTTTGCAGTAGATTCGTCACCAGGGGGGTCTGAGTACTCGCTAAACATAGCAAGAGTTGCTAGGTCGGCACCAGTCACCGCAGCAATGGTGGAGGATTCATTTCCTGTATTTGCCTGGTTTGGCCTTCTGAAGCGACAGAGGTGTGCGTGTCAGCGTAATATGGGAAAATTATTTCAATAATAATAGTGGTTGGTTTGCCGTCTATGTGGTTATCCCGTCCACATAGACGGCAAAGCCGGATTATCCAAAAATAAGTTATCTGAACTCCCGAAACTGTGTTTGGACGTGAATGAAAGGCATAAACATACATGAGGACAGGGCCTAGGTGAGTCATAAGGGCTTACTTAGGACATAGTATGCTACACTATAAATAGAAAACCTATGTTTTGTGGTCATCCCCTAACATTAAAACTGTCAAATACATCACAAATAGTTTGTTTACACAGGCAGAGATGCTGCAGTCTCTTGGATTTCATTGCATCGCAGCATGTTTGGACCACAGCTAAGAAGTCAAGCAGAAGCATAATGATGGCAGCGGTCATGGAGGATGTTGGGTAATGCTGTTTGTGCAAAGCGTGGTGCACAAATACTCCCGGAGCTAGAATAAATCAAGCCTCCAGGGAGATAAGGCAGAGGAATTCCTGTGGGAGGAAGACTGGAGGTGGGAATATGGACAGGAATCTCTGGGTCTCACCAGCTCCCACACTGATGGTGAACGTCAGCAGGTGGTACAGAAAAACTGCAGTTAAACTTCCGACCTGCACAGAAAATTACCCAAATTCTTCAAAAAAAGACCAGAATGAAGGCTGAAACCCAACATGAATCCTGGATGTACAGCTGTGTTAACCCTGAAAACTCCAAGCTAGGTTTTAACATTCTTGGCCTGATTATTTTTTTTAATATATCAATAATTCCTTTTTCCTCATTTCCAGTTATTTATGCCATTTACTTCCTAGCCTCACTAAACCAACTCAGCTTCTTGGCTTCATAGAGGAGCATTATTTTATTTTTCTTCTATTCAGACACATACAGAACTTTCTGCTCACTTGATGATCTTCGGCTGCTCCTGATTGGACGTTACCCTCAATTTAAGCTCTGATTGGTGGGAAGTTTGACAGGAAGTGGCTTCATCATCATTTCCAGGTCTTAATAGAGGTCTCTTTGCAACATAGTAGTGATAGTGATGAAAATGTGATAAATAAAGGATCACTCATTGTGGATTTACCACAGAGAGTCTCTTAATAAACACGATATGTTGGATTGTAAACCTCCTGGATGGGATAAAAAAGCCTGGAAACCTTACGTACATCACCTAAAGGGTAAGTTATCCATCACTATTTACCCCACAGAGTTACACACTACCGTTCCTGAGACCATGTTGACAATATCTCAATGTCTCTTTCTGTCCTCTCCACCCCAACCAGTGGAGGCAGATGGCCGACCGCCCTGAGCCGGGTTCTGCCGGAGGTTTTTCCTCCCAGTTAAAAGGGAGGTTTTCCTTTCCACCGTCGCCTCTAGCTGCTCAGGAGTATGGAGGACCAGGAGACTCATTGAAAAAGCAAAACAGCGTTTTCATGATGATTTATTAATTGTGAAATAAAATATAGATTATTAAATATAATTTCAAATTCAACATTAATATAAAAAGTCAAATTTCCAAATCATTTTGTAATTGCACATTTGAAATGGAATTATTAAAGAAGAATTAAATATTGTATTCAGTAATTCATTATTAAATCCTGTGATTTGAAAATGCATTTTCAAATCCTTTTTCTTAAACCAGAATTAAATGACACAATTTCTAAACTTGGTTGGGAATACTTTTACACATCATACATTTAAAAAAGTTATTCCATTTTCTTTCCCCCTTTTATTTTCAAATCCTTTTTCCAAAAGCATTTCCTAAATGGTTTACAGTCTTCATTTAGCTTTTCCGTGACCCTTCTGGGCCCTGAACACACCGCAAACCAAGTTCAACCAATCGGCCACTCCACGTGGTACTCCAGCTCTCTCATTGGTTAGACAGCAACACAGGTCTCAACAGCTAGCTAACAGCTAGCTAACCCTGTAAGGAGACAGCTGCAGAATAGATGAAACTTTGAAGCCTCCCCACAGCATCCAGAAGGTGAGTTTCTCTTCAAGTTTCATTTGTTTTCTGTCTTTTTACTTTGCTAAATTGGCAAAGTAACAAGACAAAGATGCAAATGTGATTGTCTGACCAATGAGAGAGCTAGAATACCACGTGGGGGAACAACGTGGAGCAGCTGTGATTGGTTAAACTTTGTTTTCACTGCTCATGGCCAACAAGGGTCAGGGAAAGGGTAAACCATTTAGGAAACGCATTTGCAAAAAGGATTTGAAGATGTGAGGGGGAAAAGAAAATAGAAAAGGGAATAACTTTTTTAAATGTATGATTTGTAAAAAGTATTTCTTACCAAATTTTTAAATTGTGTCATTTAATTCTGCTTTTAGAAAAAGGATATGAAAACGTATTTTCACATCACAGGATTTAATAATGAATGAATGAATAAAATATGTAATTTCTTTTTAATAATTCCATTTCAAATGTGAAATTATGAATTTGAAATTATATTTAATAATCAATATTCTTATTTCACAATAAATTTATCATGAAAACGCTGTATTGCTTTTTCAATGACTCTCCTGGTCCTCCACACAGGATGGGGATCGGATCGAAGTCAAGATTCGATTCAGTCTAATGGTTTCCTCTGCTCGGCTGATTGCTATGAATTGGATGATTACTAGCAGTATGATTGATTACTGATTGATGACAACAGATTGGCTCAGACTGATTGTCTGTGAAGCACCCTGAGATAACATTGTCGTGAACTGGCGCTATACAAATAAAGATGAATTGAATATGAGCGATAGTGCTCAGTGTTGGTAATGTAGTGGAGTTTTAAGGGTTAATCCACCTCTGCAGCCTGTTGGAACAGCCTGTAATTCAGCCCACAGACACAGTAAGTGGATTAACTCTGAACCCACAGTGTTGAACGGGGCCAGAGGGGCTGGCCGTCATCCATAAGAAAATTTCTCCATAACGTCATTAATTCATACACAGACAGACAAACACTCACAGGTCACTTGCCATATGCTAATGTGGGATTCCCCATCTTCCCACTAATGTAACAGGATTAAAGGACGACCCATACGGTTTTTGTTAAACGTGGAGGCCGATAACCAGTTTATGGAACAAATATTCATCTGAAGTAAAACTTAAACTCTTGACTAAAATCTCGAGCTTCTGAATTACAAAAACTCCAACACTTAATTTTGTCCAGTCTGCTGCCGCCTGGTAGAAACAGGGAAGCTAATCACACCCACCCTGCAGTAAAACTAACCTGAAACTTCTCTCTCTCTCACTAACTAAAGGAAAGTGTGTGATTAAAACCTGGATGATCTTGTCCTGCGATCGGAGGCCGGCTCTCTGTGCTGGAGAGTCTTCGTCAACGGTTTTGATGAACTGGCCGGGTTTGGACTTCTCGCTGTGCAGGTTGAAGCCGTAGCCGCCGGCGCCTTTCTTCAGGTGGCAGAGTCGAGGCCGCAGCCCGTCGTGCTCCTCCTGTCAACACAAAACATCAGGCATGATGACTCATTACCGGGAAACGCGTCACTCCCAGTCAACCCGGCTCGGTGTACATCCTGAGAAATCACCATAGCAACCATTAGCCTAGTTTTAATGAACATTTAACCCCTTCTAGCTTTTGTTTCATTTAATTTCTTTTTATCAAACTAATTTCTTTTATTTATCCATTTGCTTTTACTCACTCTTAATCATGGATTTAGTTTTATATGAATTATTCACCTCTATGTATTAATCATTATTAATTTATTTCATATTTAACTGCATTTTTTTTTATCATTCCAGTATTTTCTCCCTGTATTTACTTAATTTGGACATTTCCAGCCACAAGCTCAGATTTTCTGGTCAGTAACTTGGATGCAGTTTCTGAACTTTTTACATAAACACAGTGAACGTAAGTCAGTTAAGATCTGATAAAACACATTTTGAGTTCAGGGAGACGTCAAAGCAGCAGGTACTGATCATAGCAGCAGTATTTTCACACCGGACGGGACACTGGCCTGACTTTTTACTGCTCCTGTAAGCAATGCTGCAGCCTGACAATGTGGGATATCAGAGATGGTATTAAGAGCCATGGAGGCTGGGATTACTGGGATTTGTAGTGTGCACGTTCTCATTTTCTGTCATCTTATACCTGATATTTTATGCTCTGATCCGTCTCGTTCATCTTGGCATAAATGGGCTGTGATGAAATGTGAGTACTTCCTCCACTCAGAGAGCATTTACATCTGTCCTCATATCATCATCATCAACCGTTTCCTGCAAACATCTGACATCAGGAAAGACATCTCCGAGTGCTTCAGATGGAAGAAGAAACAGTAAGCAGTCCTCGGCCTGAGGCTGGGGGACACTTCCCCAGCAGGTTCAGGACAGGATGCAGCAGGTCAGCGCTGCATCAGCTCACGTTTCCGACAATCATGTTGATACAGAAAAAGACTTCTGTAGAAATCTGATCATGGTGCTTTTTCTGTTTTTGGTCTTTGAAAACAAATAATTTAATTGACCTCACTCTTAAGGCCCCTGCACTCTGAGCCAATCAGAACAGATTAATATAGACTGATGTAAATTTAACCGCCTTCAAAAGTTTGTTTCTATAAAACTTGTGAGCTTAATTTTACTTCACACGACCTATAGATCGATCGCTATGAATAAATCTATATATTTATATAGATATCTATATCTCTATTATATTTGGCTTAAATAGGCCTCTTCAGATAATCTGACATTAAAATTTTACGTTTTTGTTTTAGCATCTGGCCAGATAACATCCAACATCATGCATGAAATTGTAAAAACATGTCTGTCTCTTCTTAGGGTGGACCACGCTCAGATCCGATTGGCTAGGTGAGGTCACATGAGGAGGAGACACAGCAATGTTGAGCTCTAGCGATCTTGTTTTGTTGACATTTAACACTTCTTTTCATGAAACACTTTTTTTTCTAAGCTTGGCCCCCACAGGACATCTGTAATGTCTTACAATCAGCTGTGTTTAACTGCAGGAGAGAAACTTTCTTTTATAAAGTTATAGAACTTTAACTTAAAAACAATCATTTACACTTGTAAATTGTTGTGCCCCCCCCCCCACCCGAACCAGTGAACAAAGATTTCTCCAGTACAGTCAGCACTGGCCATGTAACTTCCTTCTGTACATCGTATACACATGCTGCTCATGTGTTCATGTATGAAGCTGAAAATCTGCAGGATCCTGAAAAACGCTCCTGCATAATGAGATCAGATTAGCAGCTGAATGAAGGAGCATCTATGCTCCACTGCAGCTTAATCCTGGAGTGGCCTAGGCTCTGGTAAGTGCATCAGTAATCCTGTATGCAGGTAAAGCGGCCCTCCGTCCATTCGCAGTAATCACACATGTAGTTAAGAAGCTGCTGATCTGACACTGCAAGCTAGAAATGACTGGAATCCAGTGTCTGCCTCTCCAACTGCCTGTCCTAAATGTAAATGTATGGAAGCCCATTAGTGACAAGAAAAGAAAATTACACATTTATATTTCAATCTTGGGTCAAAATCATGTGAAGATAGTAAATATAGATTTTATTGAAAAAGAGAAAACATTGATAGAAAGCTGTTTAAAATGTAAAAAACTATGGATGCGGGATGTTAGATATATGGCTCAAAACAATAAAGGGAAGACTTAAACAACACATCTTAGATCTTTATAACATATTTCAGTTTAAAATCTTTATTCATTACATTGTGGAATGTGTTGAGAACAAAACGTGAGAATGATCCATGGAAATCAGAGCCATGAGGTTCTGTAGGTTCCCTACAGCGTCTGGGCTCCTGATGAGGCCACAGATGTTCTCCTGAGACCTGGATCAGGGCATCAGTCAACCCCTGGACAGTCTGTGGTGGATGGAACGAGACATGATGTCCCAGAGGTGCTAGACTGGACTCAGGTCTGGTGAACGAGAGCATCGATGCCTTCGTCATGCAGGAACTGCTGACTCACTCCAGCCGCGTGAGGCCGAGCATGGTCCTGCATGAGAAGGAACCAGGTCTCCCTGCAGCAGCATGTGGTCTGACACTGGGTCTGAGGATCTCATCCTGGTACCTAATGACAGTCATGGGCAGTCAGGTCTGGCTAGCATAGGGGCCCATGCGGCCCTCCAAGGATAAGCCTCCCCAGACCATCACTGACCCACTGCCAAACTGGCCATGCTGGAGGATGTTGCAGGTAGCAGAACTTTCTCCACGGCGTCTCCAGACTCACGTCTGTCACATGAGCTCAATGTGAACCTGTTCTCATCCATGAAGAACACAGGGTGCTAACGGCTAGTCTGCTAATCCTGGTGTTCTCTGGTAAATGCCAATCAGGCTGCCCCAGGCAGACCTGGGGCACTAATACCACCCTCATGGAGTCTGTTTCTGACAGTTTGAGCAGAAACATGCACATTAGTGGCTGCTGGAGGTTTGCAGGGCTCCTCCTGTTCCTCCTGCACAGAGGAGCAGATAGCGGTCCTGCACACACTGATGTGCCATCCTGAGGAACTTGTGTAGGCTGCAGACACCGCCTCATGTGACCTCTAGTGGAGAGGGAACTGGCTAAATGCAAACGTGACCAAAGATCTTCCAGAAAGGATGAAGACGGGGAACTGGTCTGTGGCCTCCACCTGCAGGACCATTCCTTTAAGGTTGTCTTGCTAATGTCCTCTCATTTCCACCTGTTGTCTGTTCCAGTTGTACAACAGCCAGAGTTACTTCCTAACTGGACACTGATGTCTCAGGAGTGGGACTGAGTTGGAGTTCCATGCTAATGATCATGTGTTCCCGTTATTTTCCTGAGCAGTTGTATTTTCCAACCCAACATGACATGCACCAGTATGGAAGCCTAGAAGTGCCAAGAGACGAGAACGACAATACGGGTCAAAGTGATTTAAAGATCGTAAATATAAATTTCATTAAGAAAAGAAGATTACTAGAAAATAGATCGAATGTAAAATAAAGTTATATGATGTATAATATAAAGTGTAATTCTAAAATGTTAGCTTTTTAGCTAAACATTTTAGCTTTTTAGCTAAACATTTCAGCTTTTTAGCTAAACATTTCAGCTTTTTAGATAAATATTTTAGCCTCACATGTGGCTGATTTGACTTATTTTTGTCAGGAATGATGTGAATCTAAAAATCAATTTAGGGACGGTGATGATTTACCTGCAAGAGATCAAATACTTTAAGTGAATCGTCTGATTGTGCGACGGTCCTGTTTTAACCAGCATCTGATGGTAATGAGTTTCGTACTGAACTGGAAAAACAACAGAACTCTTGACTCAACAAGGAAAACCATCAACCTGAGGAAACTCCCTGATGATGCTGTTGTTAGTCAGTTAGCGTCTCTCACCGCAGATTCAGGACCGTATCCAGAGGTTTAAAAATACTGAGGTCCACCACCCAATCTGGCCCAAACATCTCAAGAGATCAACATTTTTTCACACAAACCCCCATCCATCCATCCATCCATCCATCCATCCATCCATCCATCCATCCATCCATCCATCCATCCATCCATAATGATTGATGTTATAGTCTGTCCTATCAAATATTTTCTGTCTTTTTTTTCTTTTGATAAAGTTCCCAGTGCCTGTTTTTATTCCCAATAGTGAATATTCTAATATCAACTCTATGTAACCATCTACTCTACTGACGACCTCATCTAGGCCTGTTGGAACGATGTGAGCTGATCTCAGGGACATGTATGTTCATACAAACTCAACACTTCAAACTGACCTCATGCAGCTTTTTACTGAAGCACTTACTTATTTTAGTACGTGTGTCGTAATCATATTCATTACTGCACATTTGAACCAGATGGGCATCCTTAGTTTTCAGCCTGCAGGGAACTCCTGTTTGACCATCAGCACTAAAACATCAACCTGGCAGACAGATGGAAATCATTTTACTAAACTTCAGCAACAGTCTTACACGTCTCCGATAGCTCCACATTTTTTCCCTCAGTACCTGATAGTACGTAGATAGTACTTGGATACTTGGATAGTACCTGGATACTTGGATAGTACCTGGATACTTGGATAGTACTTGATAGTACTTGGATACTTGGATAGTACTTGATAATATCTGCCTCCAACACCAAAGTACTATCCGAGTGACGTCTGTCTCGCCCTCTAGCAGCACCTTCTCCACCTCCTCAGATCACCTCATCATCACCTCTGCTTCTGTGTTCTTTTAAAGCCAACATGTGCAAATATCATGATTAATAAAAAACAATAAAGCTTCTCCACCCTGTTGTTGTTCTTCTAACTCTTGATAAAGCGCTGTTATCTGTGCATCATCATCATCGTCATCATCAGCTATCTGCTGCTATCTGTCAATGATTCCCTGCAAAGTGAGCGTTTCAGATGAAGCGGTGCAGCCTCAGCATTGACTCATGACAAATTGTCCCTCTGAGCCTCCCAGTAAGTGGATTATGTATTGATCAACAGGTTTATATGAAAGCTGGCTGGTTGATGATTGCTGTAACGCCGGGTGTGAGTCAGCGTGCGATCTGGAAGAGGCGGCGAGGCGTGGCGACAGCTGAACCTGTCACATTCATGACAAAGCCCACAGTTGTTTGGGAAGGATGATATGACAGCTGAGGTTAGCAGTCCCATGCTGGAATGTTTCACGCTAAACTTATCTCCTCATCGGAGGGACGGGCTGAACATGCGTACCTCAATAGATCTGAATTACATAATCCTTTTTCTCTTGTTGCAGATTCCTCACTCTATGATGTTGAGCAGAATATCCAATTTTCAGTCGGTCCTTAAACATAACTTGTTTCCTTTTTAGAGAAACGACCAACACCAAGGCCATGACCCCAGAAATGAGGGAACTTTCATTCAGGCATGAAAATAACATAAAACTCAAGGGATGAAAGAAACAACTAACCGCATTAAAAACCATCTTTAGGTTCTTTATCAGCTGCCTCTCACAAAGACACTTCATTTTCCCACTTTTTTTTGTTGCATTTACAGAAATGTCAGATAAAATTTGTATTTTGCACCAACAATATGATTCAAACCAATCAGCTGACAACCCAGCAGATCCCAGCAACTAGAGGAAACTGTACAAGGACAAAAGAAGAAGTGGCTGGATTAGAAATGCATTTATCTACAGCAGATAAACCAAGTCCCAGATCTAGATTAGTTCAGGTTTTGTATGTAGCACCAGTTTACAGGGAAAGTATCTGAAAGTGATGTCTGACCGGAAGAAATAGGAAAAAATCCAGCAAAGACCTGAACCTGAGAGATAAATCTGGACCTTCAATTGATCCATGTACCGTTGGCTGAAGCCTCAGCAGAAATGGTCTCTATGGAAACAAAGCTGTCAAGAAGCCATTCTTAAGGAAGGGAAACACATGACACAAGAACTGGACTGAAGATCAGTGGAAACGGGTCTGATGGAGGGACGGATCCTCCCCAGAACCCGGACCTCAACATTACCGAAGCCTAGCGGGATCATCCGGACAGAGAACGGAAGAAAACATCTAAAGAAGAGCTTTGGAAAGTCCTTCGAGAATCCTGGAGAACTATTCCTGAAGACTGATGAGGATTAATAGGATCTAGTTAACTAATTAGCAATTATTCAAGCTTCTAAGGACGGTTATTAACCCTTAAATCTCCAAGCCAGTTATTTTTGGTCCACCTGTGTTTTCTAATATAAAAACCCATGTAGAAGTTGAACCCTTCTAATCCCAGTCACCATGGCGATGTGATGTTTTCAGGACAGCCTCAGTTTTCAGATTATGAGGCTTAAATTATGTAAAATGAATGTATCAATAGATATAGCACCATAAAGGCCAACGAGACAAGAAAACAGGATTTATTACCAACAGTGACCAAGACTTTTCTTATCTACTTCTATATATTTACACTTTTACCTCATTTCCAGTTATTTCTGCTACTATTTACCTCCTATCCTCACTAAACTAACATCAAGTCAGCTTCTTGGCTGTATTCCAGCAATAGAGCAGTGGTTACACACCTGGGGGGTCTGGGACTCCCCAAGGGGGTCCCCCAGGCTTTAAACATTCAGAGCCATTGTGATGCACATAGTACCTATTTTAAGAAAAGAAAGTAAGGCTAAGTGTTGACTTGGCCAGGATACATTATTTATGGTGAAAATCTCTTTGGAAATCATAAAACCAAGCATAGTTTCAGCGTGCGGTGGGGCATTTAGCGTTTGCATGAGGGGGGGTCCTCAAGGAAAATAGGTTGGGAACCACAGCCATACAGGAACATTATTTTTCTTGTTTCAGACACACACAGAATTTTCTGCTCATTTGTTGATCTTTGGCTGCTCCTGATTGGACATTACCCTCAATTTAAGCTCTCTGATTGGTGGAAAGTTTGACAGGAAGTGGCTTCATCATCATTTCTGGGTCAAAATAGAGGTCTCTTAGCAACATAGTAGTGATAGTGATGAAAATGTGATAAATAATGGTGTTATCATGGATCATCATGGTGGATTTACCAGATAGTCTCTGAATAAACGCTACATGTTGTAGCTGGATTGTAAACTTCCTGAACGTTATCCATCACAATTTATCCCACAGAGTTACACACTACTGGGACACTGATGATGATATAAGAGATAACGCTCAGCAGCGTGGAGATCTAGTAGAGTTTTAATTGTAAATATTCAAACAGTTAATGAAAAACAATAATGGGGCACCACTGGGGGAAACTGGTAACTCTGGTATGAGTCTTAAGGATGTTAGTCTGCAGACATTGCAGGATATGATACGAGTTATGACAAAATGTTGTCTAAGAGGGTTCAGACTGATAAAGAATGAAGCTACTGGGGCCAAATATCAACTTTAAGAGAACCAAAACTGCGTTTTACGCAGCAGATTTCCATTTGTGTTTGCACGTTTCAATAAATAAATGCACCAAAAATGAACACGACATCGCGGACGTGGAAACCATGGGAGGTTTTAGGAGAGGGAGTCCGGTTGGTTAAAGCCTGCATCTTCACCGGCAGAAACTTCTGCACACCTCATCTATAATCAATAACAGAATATCAGAGCCAATCAGAGCAGCTGTAGTGGCATCAGCTGATGGTGTTACACCCACAGACGCAGCATCGCCATGGTTCACCACTTTCCAGAGACATTTAAACCTCTGTTCCCTCAACAGGTAACGAGATTTTAACTTATTAATTAAATAAGCCTTCCGTCAACGGCAGCATTGATAAAGGGAGCTCAGACAGACCAACAACAAACACTTTGTAGGTTCTTCAACAGTATGTGAACGGAGGTGAACCAGCCCCACATCATCCAGTTAACTGCACTTCAGGGGAGCAACGAATCAGACGGTGAAACAGCAGGAGGTCCCGAATTAACAACCAACTCTGCCAACACACGTAATACGGGAACATGTGGCAGAGAATCACAGTACTTTATATCTCTATTAATTACTCTGCTCCTCCTAGGACTAAGATCCCAGTGCAGGGAGGGGTCGGTGGTCTGATGCCCAGCTCTGCAGGATCAACTCAGCTGTTTCTTGTCAAACTGAAAGGCCAAGGTCTGGGTGTGGGAGCTTGGAAGGTTGATAATGTTTGGGGCAGAGGAAGCCATGTGTGCCGTCAGACATGACACACTGGAAGGTAAACACGTGTCTACCTGTGTGCAGTTCACTGCCTGTTGCTTTTTATATCCGGCTGCAGAGGTGTTTGATCAAACCGAGAGCAGAATAAATACACACACTCAGTATTTTTTGTCTCAGTCAGTGCGGTCTTTAGTGTCTATAAGTGTTGCTTTACATCTAAAACAGAGTCACGCACAAGCAGCCAAACAGAGCAGTGACGGCTTCTGCTGAATTATAACACCACTGGACAAAGTCCTACATGACTTGCTGCTGAAGGAACTTGAGGTTGTATTTCAACACTGATCAACTTACTCCTTCTTAACCAGTTAATCAACGGTTTTATCAGATTTTACAGCATCTCCTTCACGCCTATCTAGAACATTTCTCTGCTATATGAACGTGAACACGTAACTGAAGCACCGAGTACTAACTATGGATGGATAATACAGCTCATATATATGACAGGCAGATTTATGGAAGACCATTAGTGCCAAGAGAAGAAAATGACATTATGAGTAGAAGTAATTTAACCCTGAAAACGCCACTTAAGCCACTTTTTGCAATTTTTGGTCCACCTGTGTTTTGTTTTGTTGGTATAAAAACCCATGTAGAAGCTGAGCCTTTTAATCCCAGTCACCATGGCGACATGATGTTTCCAGGACAGCCTCAGTTGTCAGATTATGAGGCTAAAATGGTGTCAAATTAATGTATCAATAGATATAGCACCATAAAGACCGACCAGAACAAGAGAACAGAGTTTATTACTATCAGTACTTTGTAGAAATAACACACAGATCAACAGTGACCAAGATTTTTCTCATCCCAACATCATTCTGTCAAGTCTTGGCTTTCAGGAGAAAAAATATTGGCATTGAAACAAACACACATCAGATAATTTACATATTTACACTTTCTCCTCATTTCCAGTTATTTCTGCTACTATTTACCTCCTATCCTCACTAAACCAACTCAGCTTCTTGGCTTTATTCCAGCCATAGAGGAACATTATTTTTCCTCTTCTCAGACACATACAGAACTTTCTGCTCACTTGTTGATCTTTGGCTGCTCCTGATTGGACATTACCCTCAATTTAAGCTCCCTGATTGCAACATAGTGATAGTGACGTTGAGGGACGATATAAGAGAGAGCACTCAGGGTCAAATTAATCAAAAACCTAAATCTTATTTTAGTCTAATTCTGACGGTAATCTTTCAGCTCATTAAACATCTCAGTGTCTCTTAGATTGGAATGATTAGATTAAACTGTGTTGATTAACAAGTTGTAGAATGAAATTTAGTTCATGGTACACTTTGTTTACTTCAGAAACAGGAAGTTAGAGATGGAAATGAGGGATTTGGAGTGAATAAAATAAATCCCCAGCAGCATTTGTTATGATAAAAGTAGAACTTTGTGGACTTTCCATCTCTGTGTGGAGGTTAAAGGCCAGACACGCTGCAACACCTGCAGCCTGGTGGCTAATCAGCAGAAAATAAAACAATATCTAAACTAAACCTGTTACACACCCAGAAACAACATCTGCTTTTTAATCTGCCACAGCATCATGGAGGCAGGATTAGGCTGGTTTCAGTGTAATGGAACAAAAGACAAGCACCACCGTAAACATTCCCCATGGCTCGTTCAATACCAAAGGTTAATGGTTTTACAGCTGACTAGTTAAACAGTAGATCCTGTGCTTCTCTCTCATGATGAGCGATGACTTATCTGGAGGACCTTGAACTGAGGGACTGAGATGCAAAAGATACAAAAACTTTATGGCGACAGTAATCTCTGGGCATAATTCCACAAACATGCAATAAATAACAGGACAGTCACGTGCATGTGGACTCTGCTGAACCACTCCACCAGCATCCCCTCTCACGACAACGTCTCGAAATAATCAACTCAACTTAAGTCCAGGGATTATTAGAATTCACAGGTCTCAGGAGTTGCATGAGGGGTTCAGGTCCTCACTGAAATGAACCCGAGGCTCGTTACCAGCTGCTACCGACCACATTTCAGCTTTTAAGAAAAGGCTCAACCGTCACCCATCTTTGTTGCTTGGTCTGGTTCAAGCAGAATAAGACAGAGAAGAAGTGAGAGGTGGACCACAAGACAATTAAAAATGTTATGTAGGCAATAAACTGGTCAAAAGTCAGTCACAAAGTGTTGTGCAATCATTTCTTAGCTTTGCAGGAGGCAGCTGTAACACAGAACTGATGATAAACTGTGGATCTTGTGCACTATAGCAACAGTTTTAGCAGGATGTGGTTTCCTCACTAGATCCACCCAGACAAGCCAGCAGTCAGAGGAAACTGCTGCAAGTGTGTGAGAGGTTTTATAATCCTCTACTGAACGAGTCCAACATGGCTTTTCTACTTTATGTTAAAAGTAACGCAGCTTTCCTGGGACTGAGCAATACATGATGAGTTTTATGCAGGGTTGCCAGATACAGGCTGCACGTTGGGCCACGTTTAACTCATCACACCATCTAGGACAGGCAAGGGGACGATAATAAAGATTATTCATACGTAGGCTAAACATGTCATGTGGGTGAGGATGGGAGGATATTCAGAAGTGGGAGGGCCCTGGGTGGTGTGGCATCCACCCTGGCTAATTAAGTAGCAACAGCTTATTATCACTACCAATGGTCTCGGAGCTTATTCTTATTATCTTGGTATCACTATTATCCAAATTAAAATCAGTATCTTAATATCTTTACTTTTTTACTGTCTTGAGGACTGCACATCTATTTTTATCTTTTTCTTTCCCTTTTTCTCAACTTATCACATCTTGACAGCCTGTGTTCATTTTTGTTTCTTTGTAAATGCACAATTTATCACAATATAAAATAAAAAACAAAACAAAAAGCCAAAATTCATCGTCAATCAGCCACTGAACGAGTGTTGCTGAATCTGGACGCCCAAACATGCAAATATAAGAATTGCAAACACTCGCGCTCATAAGGAGTGTTTACTTCCACATAACTACAGTATCTAAAACAATTATTTACACTGTAACAGATGTAGCAGCCGATAACGTATAACACCTTATTATGCTGCACGTTGGTTTATTGGCCTAAAATCCTTGGAAAATGTAATAACTGCAGCAGATAAATATAATAATAATAAATAAAACAAGATTTTTGCTGTTTTGGTGCAGGGGGTATGATTACATTATGAGGAAGTTATAACGTTATTGGCTTTATTCCTTTTAAAACGACTGCATTATTGCTACAAATGGTCAATATGACTGTTTAGTTGGTGGGAAACCTGAACATCTGGTGAACTACTACATGTTTAATGTCAGCTGACAGAGCTGGCCTCCGACTTCTGACCAAACGTGGTCCTTAAGTCGGCGTCTGTGGGCAACAACTAAATACTGGAGGATTTTATGTCCAGTTATTAGAGCTGCTGTTTATCATTCGCTTGGAAAACACTTGACATCACTATAGCCCCGTTTCCACCAACGGGTCCGCTTCAGTACGCACTTCTGTTGGGGTCCCAATCTTACAGATCCAGCCCGAAAGGGTGGAGCTTGAAACTTTAATACATTGACTGCTCAAAAATGTCATCACTTCCCGTGTGACTCAGCAATAAGAACAAAGCGGCACCAGCTCCATGTTTAAATATACAGAGGATTATTTGTTGTTTAAAGCAGCGGTTCTCAAACTTTTTGAGCCACGACCCTCAAGATAACATACGTTGGTGTTCGCGACCCTCCTTCCATCGATGAAGGTGATTAATTGTATGATATATCAAACGGGTCATCCTACAGCATCCTCTACAGGCTTGAAAACTGTCAGAATCTTTATAAATAAGGAAGATAAAGTGGTTTCAGTTCACCACTGTGACAGGGCATCTAGTTGCCCAAAATCAGCTTCTCTCACAGAGATAATTCCAAATTCAGATTTTTAAAATGGTTTTGTTGTTTATGCATTAATGTGTTACAAAATGAAGGTGCTAATTTTAGATGTATCTCTGCATTAGTGGTTTAATTTTGACAGCCCTGATACAAATCCTAAATATATTTCATTAAATGTAGGCTCTGTATTTTTTTACAATTATCCGGTGACCCTCTGAAATGATCTTGTGGCCCCCATGGGGTCCCGACCCCCAGTTTGACAATCACTGGTTTAAAGCCACATGAGAAGAAGTAAGAAGACAATCTGCTGGACAAGAAGAAAGAAGACAGGCGTCACGCTGCGATGATGTGATGCTACTACGCCGTCTGTCCGATACCCCGTGTACCGGGTTAGGATACGGTTGTTGTGGAAACGCAACAGAGAGCAGGATTTACCAAACCAAACCGCGCCAAACCGTCCCATACCGACCATGACCCTGGGTTAAAACTGGGCTTTTTGGCTCTTTTCCATCATCACCTACTAAGCCCAGCCCAACTCCTCTCCTCCTGGTTTGTAGATGCCTCCATCAGGATCTTCACGGGTCCAGTAGACACGGTTGGGGTTCCGAAGGATGTCACGGGTTAAGTCATGAGAGCGACTCCCTGGATAACAACGTTGAGTTTGCTATTAGCAGCAGTATCAGCAGAACAATGGCTTTTCCAACACCAACACTGTGGTCCAACCAGGAAGTGAAGACCTCCCTATGCTTGTCCTCCATTGTTGTGCCGTGTGTGACACAAACAAATGACTTCACCATACTTTCGAGCCGCCTTGCTATGGCGACCCCCGCCCACACTGAGGCGGCCTCAATTGTAATGGAAACGATGAAAACCAGGTAGTGTGGTGTCGGCTGAAATGAGGTAGGGCTTAGGAGGTGCTAGTAGCTACGCTTAGATGGACAAATATTTAAATCAATCCAATTGAAATCAATCAGATCAGAGATTCCAGGTGGACGATAAAGTGATCAGATTAGTTTTATTTACATGATGGACGGATTTCATACGTTTCTAACACTTAAAATGCACAAAGCAGACTAATTCAGAAAAAGAAGATTTTCTACATTTATTTTGAACCTTTTAACCATGGAACTGCTCAGTAATCCTCAACTCTTTCGGTTTAATAAAAATGTTGAATCGGTCTCGTTTTGTATAACTGCCATCATTTTTCTAGTCTGAAACTCTTGAAGTCCAACAACAGCCACCACAGAATTCTTCAGAATGAGGGTCAACATGCTTGCTTTCTCCTGCTGATCCAACCATGAAATGGTTTGAAGCTGAGGTCCCTGGTGGGTCGTATGGGCCTAGCGGTCCTTACTGTGTCCCTGGTGGGTCGTATGGGCCTAGCGGTCCTTACTG
>JAOXYM010000023.1:23925398-23939398 GCA_028567055.1 Leptatherina wallacei | reverse complement strand
TGAATCGAAATCGAATCGAAATAGACTATTGTGAATCGAATCGAATCAGGGAATTAGTGACGATACCCAGCCCTACTCGTCGGGGGAAATTTGTGGAGTAATTCCTACCAAATCCAGCACTCGTTCCCTGTATAAAACTGAGTTATTGACTCATAGTTTCAGCTGCTGGTAGATACATGTTACTCTCAGTGGATGCAGCTTCACTTGAACATTCGAGACCGTCTGATTTTTGCTGTTGTACCTCAGTTAGATGTTTTTTTAGCAGCATCTCCGTCATTCAGATTTATGGAAACCCTGAATTAAAGGGTCAGATTAATTGTTCTTTCTCAGGGTTTTACAGGTGAAGTGATAAGAGATATTGTGAAACGCAGGAGAAAAGATGAGATACGCTGAAGGTGTTCAGAGGATCAAAGTCCCTCAGTACATCCAGTTAAATGAGAACTTTGAGTCTTAGAGGAATGCAGGAGTATTATTACATGGATCCATGATAACAGCTCAATCAGCTAATATCTGATCCAAACTAAGTTAAAACTATTTTAGACAATATCTGTTAAGATATATATTTAAGACCTGCTATCCAATAGATACTAAATGCACTCTGAAAATATATATTCTTTAAAGTTAGCAGCTGTGAAAGTGCAGATCAATCCTGATGAACTGATCATTTACTCATTATTGATAAATAATACGCCATAGAATAGGACTGAAACACGTGTACATATCGCTAACTCAGTATAAGGAAAACAGCCTTTAACTTGAGAAGATTCAGGCCATAATTAGGTAAAATAATCTGTAAATACAGTTAAATAATTACACTTAGAACAACAGCTCGGCTTCAGAGAAGTAGTCCATAAGTTAGTTTAGTTGCTTAATTATGGACTAACTATCCTGTCAATGCTTCTTTCAATTTCACTCACTTCCTTAAAACTCGAAGATTCTCCTGAATTCAAGAAACACTATTAATAGTTTTTATCTTAAAAATGAGGCGAAGCATGAAACAATAATAACGGAATTAAGAGTTTTTCAAGGCACTTTACACTGAATCCATCACTCATACACTGGTGGTAAACTAAGGCCCCCTCCATCATAATCATACACTACATCAGAGGCGAGGTGGGGGGGGGGGGGACTATCGTAATGTGAGATTGTCATCATTCAGTGTCGGAAACACCGATGAAGGATCTCCGAGTGCTAGCTCTGTCCTCCTGCTTCATGGTAGGGGTGTGTATTGGCAAGAATCTGGCTATACGATATATATCATAATACTGGGCCAACGATACGATATATCACGATACTATAGGTAAGACGATACATTGCGATTTTTCTTTGCCAGAATTCAATTGTAAGAAAACTCACAATTTAGTAAAAACTAAAATTACAGAAGAAATAAAAAAAACTTGTTCTTTATGTACGAGATGATTAAAGACATTAAAATCTGCCTCATTAGTAAAGGTCTCAAGTATCCCTGCAGCATCAAACATACCACCATTTAAGTACAATATAAAAAGTATGACAAATATGATATGACAAATATATGAACAATGGTCATATATAGAATACTTCCATTTAAATAAAAAAATAACACATTTATTGCAATCCTTTAAACATCTACAACAATTAAATCTAAAATTAAAGTGTAAGTAAACTTTAACAGAAAAAAAGTCACTTAAATGCAACACAAAAGTGAACCATCACTAATGTTTGCATAGAAGAAATTATTGATTTTGGAAAAAGAAAAAAAAACGCTTTTAATTTCTTTTTAAATAAAAACATTTTTTTTTAATTTTGAATAGACAATATCGTCACGCAAAATATCGCGATATTTTGGTAAATCGATATTTTCTTACACCCCTACTTCATAGCATCCAGATTCTCTTTGCTTCAGCTTCTTTATGAGCCCTTTTACAAGAGTTTCTTTACAAAAAGGACAAGAAGCAGAAACGTAGCAGGTCCTCCAGACCTCTCATAAGAAGCTCCGGCACGATGAGGACGAGGTTTTAACTGGAGCTCTGTAACTGGTGACTTCCAACTGGTTTTCAGCGTGTGGACACAGAGACAATGAACTCCAAATATCACCAAACTGGCAACCACAGGTCTACATTTGGGCACATGTGGCGTATAGTTGGGGCTAATTGTCCTGATTGTGTGTGTAAACTTTGTTTTTCATGGATCACCATAAAATATTATTTCCAAACTTTAACAATTTCTTTTTTTATGAATCTATTTATGAATCTGTTTTCATGCTGTATTGAGTCTAGCTTTCGTATTTTTGCCTCTAGGAGCAGAAACTCACTGATGCTGTGATCATCTGTGTGACATTTTCCCATCTACAAGTTGCTGTTAAATCCTCTCTGACCAACAATTTGCTCCAGCTTTATTACAGTGTGTGTTAAGTCTGGGTGTATGTATTTCAGGGTCATCATGGCCTCCTTGTTGAAGCGTGAGAGTCCTCTCTCTCTCTTTCTTTCAAGCCCAGAAGCCTTTCTCCGCAGGCAAACACTGCGGACAAAGCTTCTTTCTGCTGCTGGGGATCTCTATGGTGACGGACCTCGGTGTGGTAAAGGAGTCGGCCGCTGGAGGCCGGGATGGGTACCAGAACATTATGAAAAATAAGCTTGTTGCAGGTTTTTTGGGAGAATTTTGTAAAAGAAAAGTTTGGTGAGGAGTTCTGGCCTGCAACACAACGTCTAATCAAATGCAATCATGTGAAAGGAGCTATTGTTTGGCTGGTTTCATGTCATTGCTGGCCAGCCCACACAACTGCATCCCACTGGGGGGCTGCTATCAGCGGCCAGTATCATGCCATCACTCGGCCTCTGCCAAGTTTTCCATCAGGCAGGAATGCAGCAGGAAGGTCTGCAGCATCCATGCAGCCAACTCAGCCTTCACGCTGACTGGAGGTGAGAGTATAAGTGACGGTGGGGGGCGGGCCACCCACCTGGACAGGAACAGGAGACTTCCTGTTTCTAACTGCACAAGCAACAGGTGTAAACTGGACACTTTCCTCTACAAATCCTTCCTAATCACCTTATTCTGATGCAAAATTACAGCAGCAGAAAGCAGGAAAATGATTGGGACATGTCCCCACCGTCCCCAATGTCCCTCCCCACTTTTATTCCCATGCCTCAAACGTGAGGTTAGTGATAAACTTTGTTGTGGGAGTGGTTTTTGAGATGAAAAGATAAGGAAAATATACATGAAGTGGATGAAATTATGGACTATCAGAATGATCTCTAAATAGTTTGTCTGGATTTGTTAGACAATAAAAGAGTCAAAACATCTCCTGACGGGTGTGGTTTTCAAAATATATCCTTTTTTTTTTGTCCCAAACACAAACTAGTTCCTATCCAGAGCTCCACACAGGTAAACATCCACAATGAGGCTATTTTGCAGTTCTGTTACACAACCTTTAAATCAGAGGCCAGACTTTGTTCTGGCTGGTTACTCAGCCTACAAATCCACAGCCACGCTGTTTACCCTTTCAAAGATTAACCTTATAAAGTATTTTAATATCAGACCAGAAAAGGCGCAGCATGATGGAGAACCACTGGAAGATTCATGCTGAAGGTTTCAATCAGTTTGTTTCACTGCTTATCGAAGAAGAAAGGCTCATGGAAAACATTTAGAATCTCCAACACGCCAACATCAAAAATATTTTTCGAGGCTTTGGGTGTGTGCGGCTAATTGTACGCCATTATCTTTCTCCTGAACGGCTGTCAGATAACAGAAGAGAGAGGATGCTGATTATGACTGACGTGCTCCGGTTGTGACGAAAAGTCTCGTCCGACAAGCCAAACCTGACGAGGAATCCTGGACGGGAAGCGGAGCGGATGACAGACGTTGACATGACAAAGACGTGTTGAAGAGGAGCGATTAGTGGCCTAACATGTTTCACCGGGCCGTACCTCCTCTTCATCACACCTCAGCAATGGAAGTGGCGACTTAACAGAGGATCTGCTTCCACATAACCTTTGCATCAGGCCAGGCTTGGATCACTTAAGAAGATAGAATCTAGCGGTGCCAAAAATGTGACTGGTTTATAATGTTGGTGTAGAGAGAGGCAAAGAAACGTGCTAGTTTCCACCACATGCCTTAACTCTCTGGTTCCCCACATTTTCAACCAGTATATTAAATAATGCAGGTGTGTTTATATCACTGTAATCTCAGTGATATAATCTGTGCTCTGGTTAGAGATAAAAGCTTATATTCTAAGTCACAGGGTAAAAGGTTGCCACCTGACCATCTTAACCCGACAATCCTACCTGTAGATAGAATTCAATTTAATAAATATAACAGAGTATAACTTAATTTAATTTTTTTAATTAATTTAACAGTAATCGTAAAATGTAATATCAAATAGCTTAATGCAAAAATAGAAAAAAATTATCTAATTCATTCTAATAATATTCTGAAACAGTTAGAAAACATAATTTAATTGAATAAATTTAACACTATTATATTATGACCAAATATACTATAATTTAACTTAATTTCATTAAATAATAAAAAAAACAACTTATTATAATACAATTAAACAAAATCTAATAGAATATATTTTTTAAATATTGCCCATTCTGATTAATCTATTTATTATAATACAATAAAACAAAACATTAAAGAATGTAACTTCTTAATTTAATTTAGAAAAATCTGGAATAATTCAAAATATTTATTACACATAATATAATTCAACTTAATTGAATTTAAATTAAATTTGAATGTAGTATGGTGAAGTATGATGCCTAGTATGATATAATGATTTTTATTTTTCAAAGTATAATATAATAAAATAAAATATGAGAACATTTAAAAAATATATTAACTTGATAAATTCAATATAACAATTTATCATAATACAATAAATATAATGGACCTATAAATTAACTCAGTTTAATCTAAAAAGTAAAAACAATTGAAAATATATAATTTAATACATATAATTAAACATAATTTAGTTATTGTAACATATTATCTGTCCTGACTGGGACGGGGGACCGCTTTGCTTTACGGTACCTTGGTGCCGGAGCTGATGCTCGACCTCCCCGACCTCTCGGAGGAGGCATCCCCGTTCTCTCGCGGGACCGGAGTCGTCTCCCTCGGGGTGCCGTTGCTGCTGTGAGCGTCCCCGCGGTCTGAGTCGCTGTCCCCTCCGGGGACGGGAATCCCCTCCCTGACGAACTCTTTCCGGCACTGTAGGTTGTGTTTCTTCAGAAGCTCCGCCGTATCGGCGTCCACCACGATAAGCTCCAAAGCCCCGGTGGTCGACCGTATCCTGGCCACCACCTGCTGATGGCTCTCCCCCTCCACGTTCTCCCCGTTCACGAACATCAGCCGGTCTCCCGCGAGCAGCCCGGCCACGGAGGCAGGGGTGTCGGGCTCCACGAGCCTGATAAACTGCCCGGTCTTGCCCTTGTCTCCGTGCAGGTGGAACCCGTAGCCGCTGGGTCCCTTCTCCAGTTCACACAGCCTGGGTCGAAGGTGGGACATCTTGCCGCTTTGCTGACCGAAGACAACTTTCTAACCCACTTTCCAAACAACTTTAGAGTCTCTCGCGCAGCGACCATGCAGGGAAGAGACACCTGTGGAGTGGGGAGTTGGCTCGAGCTCCACTTCCTCACTGGAGAGTCTCAGTGAAGTTTCCGCTGCTAACGTCGCGCTTTCACCCCCACAGCCTGCCTCTCGGTCCTCCCCCCGCGCTATGTTGCAATCTTCTGTCTCACCTCCAATCCGACACCGTCCCGTATGCAGTCGAGGTACCGTTGTCAAGGTAACATCAAGAGATGAGGGCGCAAGTTCCGGTTTTCATAATAAAAGTCCGATACATTGTCTATAAAATGAAGTATGTTCCTAACAAACTCAAAACAAAGTCAGTAAAAGAGTGTTTGGTGTGTTTTTTCTTTATTGTAACAATACTTCTTGGTAATAAATATTAAACTGTTGGAAAGTGTGTTTATCCCATTTCATATTACTAAATAGAATACTAAATAAAAGCTAAAATACTCATTTTTTCTCTTATATAGAAAGGAAATCAAGTTCTCCAGGTGTAATTTTAACACACAAAGTTAAAATCAAATAAGATTAGTAATTATGGACAGTAAAATGGACAGTGCTGAAGGTGACATTTCAGTCATGTGTGACTTGTTGGAGCATATATCCCCAGTTAGCTAGTTATGATTACATTAAACACAGGAGTATTTTATGAAACATTTAGATGGGGTTGAAGTCTAAATGACAAATCACATTTCATCCTCACCGTCAAAACTGGAAAGATAACAAAAAGGCGTTGATAAGAAACATTTTTGAATATAACTGCATATGTAACTTGTGTGCATGTGGTGCATAATTTCTGGTTTCATATTGCTAAAGGCTTCTTAAGGTGCTGTGCAATGAAAATAATATTTATACGTTTTTGTGGGGAAAAAGTGGGGATGAGCGGGAAAAATAAGAAGAGAGAATTTAAGAAGAAAGAATGATAGAGAGACCAAGAGATTCAAAGCTGAAAATGACTACTGAGAGGAGGCACATGTTTTCAGTAAAAACCTGCAGGTGTGTTACATGGTTACAAGTTTAAGGTTTAATAATGTAGCCAATTTATTTAATGATGATCAAACTAAACATAAAAGCAAATCCTACAATAGAAAAACACTGAAACTATATTAGATCATTGTAATCGTAACAATATATAAATAAATATATATATATATATATATATATATATTAAAATGCAAAGATGATCGTCTGAGTAATCTATACTCAAACTTTTTAAATGTTCTTTTTTCTGTATTCATTTTGAGGAATCTTATTCAGTTCAAGCCTAAATATTGTCTTTGTTTTCTTAATGATTCAGTAAATAATATTTAGCTGATTGTAAGTTGATCCTTACAAATATGGCTCCATTTAAAAGAGAAATAAACAGACTTTCCAACTGTATGAGATCTATTACGAAGAAGTATTGTTACAACAAAGAAATAATCCACCAAACAATCATTTACTGACTTTTCCTGCGGAATTTATATGAATGAAAACAGCGTCCCACTCTACCAACAGAAGACTTGTGTTTAGCCAGCGCTTCATTAGCATCTGTTAACAGATGGACTATTCATTGTATTTATAATAATTTATTTCAAGAATCACTGATTCATATGAAATCGAGTGACTTTGGTTGGAAGATAAATTCCAATCATCAGAAAAAGCTGAGCATTTTATTATGAAGTTTCAACAGGAAGTTGTGTTTCATTTCCGTTGACTTTGACGCGCGCGTTACCGCGTGTTTCATGTTGGAACAGCTTTAAACAGCTGAAAACCAAATCCGAGGCGTCTGCGACAAAAATAGTTTATTTGCTGTTTTTGAAGCATACAACACATCACACACAACGTTTGGCTCAACATCTACTGGCCACACAACCTGAAACACTGGGAACCATTAACCACATCAGACCTGAACAGTGTAAACTGGGCCAGAGCTTTTCCACAATCCCCAGTATGAAACAGTTGGCAAAGAGTTTTGCATATCATTGTAAAAAAGAACAAATGCATAAACTTGTATGTGATGGACACAGAGCTGCTGTGTGACATCACTATACACTTATCAATGCTTCGAAGGTTATCAGTTGAATAAATGAACATCACATCTACATTTTAGCATCTATCAGCCCATTGTTTTGGTTTTCTGCTCCACATTTTCTCTGTTGTTACAATCCTTTTTTTTTTTTTGATGTGACAACGATGAAAAACATCAATTAATGCAGCTTTAATGTGCGGAGGGGCTCACCAGTCATTTTTATCAGCTCCACCTTCTAGTACCGGGTTGGACCCCTTTTTCCTACAGAACTCCATGTTTTTGTCATGATCTGGGGGTTTTTTAGTCTTGTTGTCGATTTCTGTCGTTGCTCTTTTATTTTGTAGTTTTTCACCTTGAGTATTCAGTTTTGCTTCCCGCTTCCTGTCATTAGCACACCTGGTGTAATTTGCTCATTCGCTTCACCAGCTCCTCGTTTAGGTCCTTGTCTTCAGTGTACACACCTCTTGGTTTCAATCACTCTCTGTCAGATCATCGTCGTTTCCCCTCCGGCGCTCTTGGCCCTGCAAGTCTGTTTTCATCACACGTTTGTTTCTGCATCTATTTGCTTCTTCTCCCTGTATATGGGTCCTCATATCCACACGCCATGATAGTTTTGATCGTTTATAAAAGAGTATGTATGGAAAGTGGACGGACGATTATGTCCAGGCTCTTTTCTTTCTCAAAACATTCGAGTGTCTGAAAGAAAGCTGATGAGCTGAATGTAGGACAGAGAAAAAAAGTTGGGAAAAGTTAAAGGGATACTATGTAACTTTTTGTCACTATAGGGGCCCTAAACCTGTAATATCCCCCAAAATTAAACCAAAACCCAAAATTTTGACTCAAATATTAGATTAATGTGAGTATTAATTGATGATTTCTGGGGTCAATACAGTGTTTGACGCTTGTTGACGCTCCGAGGGGGCTGCCCTCCTCAGAAACCAGACATTGTAACTTTGCATGAGTGGATCCGTCTCTCATGGATCATGTGACCTGCAGCGCTTTGCTCTACAGCTATAAAACACAGTGGGCTGTGATTCATGCTACTTTTTCCTTGAAAGTTTGTCAAATCTGAACAAAGTAATGTGACAGTGTGGGTCCTGTTACTATGCTTCCGATTGATCATGTGCCCTAGCTACTTGGCCACAGGGATATACCTTTGGTTGACTGGTCAGCGCACATGACTCTCACTCGGGAGGTTGTGGGTTCAATCCCTGCCCAGGCACTCCTACGTCCTGCCACAATTTGGCGCTTGCAAGTAGGGTCCATGTATCATGGATTCCAAAATAGGTGGTTACGTGCGTAAAGCACGAGGATGTTCTTGTGGAAAGAGGGGGAGAGAAGTGACAGTGAGGGTCCTGTCACTATGCCTCCGATTGATCATGTGCCCTGGCTACTTGGCCTCAGGAATATCCCTTTGGTTGACTGGTCAGCGCACATGTCTCTCACCCGGGAGGTTGTGGGTTCAATCCCTGCCCGGGCCCTCCTACATCCTGCCACAGTAAGGTGAACACGTGTCTGAGGAGGCCAGAAAGAGAAAGACTGTGTAATCTTGCAATAGTGTCGTGTGGCCTGTGGGAAGTTACAGGTTTAGCCCCCTAGTGGCCAAAAGTTACACGTAGAGCTTTAAAGAAACTGAAAATAGAATAAATAAGCCGGAGGACCGTAACCAACAAGAATACATTTTCTGGAACTTTGTGAAACAAAAAAATAAATCCTGGAAATGTTGGAACCAGTGGTTATTTGACTTCCTGTTGGCTTTCCATCATCTCCAACCAGTCTGCCCACTCTCCTCTGACCTCAATGAGACATTTTGGTCCAAACAACGGCTGCTCACTGGATAGTTTCTCTCCTTCAGACCATTCTGCCATGTGATTGGCTGATTAGATATTTGCGTTAACAGGAAGTTGAACAGGTGAAGCTGATAAAGTGACTTGATGAGTGTATCTTGTCAAAGTCAAATTTAACCCTGAGCGTTGAGTAAAAACTGTACCAGATGTGCTAATTAGTTGTTGCTAGTTCTGTATTCATACTGATGCAGATTTAACCAGTTAATTCTGAGAGGAACTAAACACAGATGTGGTTCATGCAGTTTAGCTTACATGCAACTGAGCTTTGGTCAACTTTATAATCAGGCCATCAAAGCAAAGTACATCATTCAGGAGGAGGTGGTGGAGCCAAACACAGCATGTATATGTTCCCTAAATGAGTAATGTAGCCATGGATTAATGTCAGGGGACTCATGTTGTGTTTGGTCTTTAGTAGAGACACATTTTTCATGGATGCATTTCTGTGCATGTTCACAGCATAGTTGTCTCCTTCACCAGCTGTGTCCCTGAGCATTTACTAAGTCATTTAGCTTCCAGCAGCAGCCGAGCGTCACTTATCAAGAACAGCATGCCAAGAATGAATCTGTCTAAGCTGCAGACAGCGCTTCTGTTCATGGGCTGTCAGCGTCCACAACGCCGTCTTTGTCTGGATCTGTTCTACAACGTAAAGCTGCAGCAGCATCGACTTTTCAATGCAGATCCAACCCCCCATAAATCTTTTTTCTTTTTCTGTTTTTTGGTAAATGTGGTGTTTTCATAACATCTTTGTACCTCAATGCGAGACAGTTTAGTGCCAGATTAAAATGAAAACACTTTTTCCAATCTGATGTGTGTGTAAGGCAAATAACCAATATAAAGGCATTGATCACAGTCATGACAAGAAACAACTCCTTTCAGTTCTAGGACATAAACTCATCTGGTCCTCAGCAGGTCTTATAATGAAGTATAGATGACTGATGACTAAAGACTGATTCAGTAGCTTGTAGAACCACCCTTAGAACCACTCATCTTTCCTTCATTTCATTGAGGTTTGAAGCATTTGGTTTCTGCACAGCTCTGAAGGCCTCACCACAGCACTTCAGTCAGGTTGGTCTGGATTTTTTCAGGACCACGCTGGGATCAGTTTCAGCTCTCAAGATGGTCTTACATTTGACTCTGGAATACTTTGGTATCCAGAGAAGTTCATGGTCCACTCAACGACTGCAAGGTGTCCATGTCCAAAACAAGCCCAGATCATCATCCCTCCACCCCCGTGTTTCACCATCTGCATGCTTAGATGCACCAGGCTGTGCCTTATGACCAAACATCTCCACTTTGAAAAGACATTAGTCCCGTTTCCATCAGCGGGTCCAGGTTTGTACGGGTTGGTTTGGTTTGGTAAACCCTGATCTCTGCTGTGTCTCCACAGCTAACTGCTCCCTCGCCGGCATGTTGGGTGGGTAGCGATAGATGCTTCGGCTACGTAATAGCGAGACGTTATAGTGGCGCAACAATGTCGAAGAATGGTGGACATCTAGCAGGTTGTCTTCTTTCTTCTTCGCATGTGGCTTTAAACAACAACAAAAAAAAATCCTCCGTATATTCAAACATGGATTTGCTCCTGCTTTGTTTTTAGTGTTGAGTCGGGACAGGAAGTGATGATTGTTTCAACCAATCAATAGACTGCAGCGTGTCAAGCTCCACCCTTTAGGGTCAGCTTGGTAAGACTGGGACCCCAACGGAAAGGTCCCAAAAAAGTAGAGTGGATCAGATCGGACATTCTGGCACCCGGAAAAAGGGTACCAACCCGTCCCAGACTTACCTGGACCTGTTGGTCGAACCGAGGCAGTTGTTTCAGAAGTTTTGTGGTTTGTTCAGATGCAGCTTTGCCAACCTAAGCCGTGCTATCATGTTCTTTTCAGGGAGAAGAGGCTTTGTCCTGCAACCCTTCCAAACAAGCCATACTGGTTCAGTCTTTTTCTAACTGGACCGTCATGAGCTTTAACATTTAACTTGCTAACTGAGGCCTGGAGAGTCTGAGGACCTGTTTTCATGCACGACCAAAACTTTTTCCTTTGTATATTTGAGAGAAGTTTCATTTACGCAACAGTGGAATGAAAACTATCTGCTTGCAGACAGAAAATGCAAATAGGACTGGGGATGGTGTAGTGTGCATGTCAGGCCTGTAGTAGGCGGTGAAACTTTGCAACACACCCCACCTGTGCACGACCTCCTAATCAGATGGATGATACAATGCTTGTTCTCCCAGATTTTATCCAGAGGCATCCTTTGGTGGCCTTCCACCTGTATAGAGGTGTACTTAATATATGCGGCCTGTAATTTCTGACGGCATAAATGTTGCACGAGCAGCAGGTTTTGCTTTAAGAGACTAAATAACTTAAAAAGATTCAGCGGCACAAACAGAACATGGGGGGTCCCGCATTGTTGTGGTGTTTTTTTTTAGGGGTATAAACAGGGCCTGAGTGAGCATAAATAAATTGTTAGAGCCATGTTTTGACAAAAAAAAAAAGCCTTAACTAGAGCGCTACAGCTTCCCCTCCACCCCTTATTTTCCCTCTTCTGTGACTAGCTTGTCAAAATGGGCGGGCCCTTCAGGGAGCCTAGCAGCTGATGGCTCCGCCCATCACTCCACCCCTGTATGCTGTAGCTGAGATGATTGACAGCTTAGGCTGCAGCAGTTTGTTTATCTGGGGTATTATTTCCTTTCATTTTCAGACCTGCTAAAGAGGATTTTTATGTCCTGAAATATAAAGACTTGGAACTGAAAGAGTGCTCTTTTGTCACATGACTGCATATAATTCAGTGAAGAAGAAATGGAATATTCTTAGAAAATGCAAGTTCAGTTTCTGTTAGTTTGATTAAAAAAGTTTGACATCAAGAATACATAAAGTTTAGATCTGTGCAGCTTTTTTTTTTAAAACAATCTGTCTTGACATGCATGTTCTTTGTGATTTAGTCCACATAAGAAGGAAATGTTTAGTATCATAATAACAAGCTGATTTATGTTTCTTTGCATTTTTGCGTACATAAAAACAAGAATAGAATAGCAAAAATAGACTTGCAAAACAAGATAAATCTACTAAAAGCTTTGTCCCCAGACACCACTATTATAAAGGAGACGTCTATAAATACAATTCTTCACTCCACTGAGGGTTTATATTTGTAAAAATTTGCAACAGCCCAAAAAAGTGGGCTTGATTCGTGTTTTGGCATCCCAATAAAAGGTCTGCATGTGGGCAGAGCCAGTGGAGGAAAGGCCATCACTGCACATGTGCAGAGTCCCGGAGCAAATCTGTAAACAGCTCGTGAACTGGAGTCTGGGGTCCAGTTCCCACAGGATCCAGAGCAAGAACACCCACATGTTTTCTTTATGTCACCATAAGATGATGTCATGCTGGTGAGCCAGTTTAGTTCACGTCCCAGCAAAGTGACCAATGTGGCTGCAGACATGTTCATAAATAAGCTTTAAAGCTGTTAGCAGCCAAATCTTTTAACTCTAGACAGGGTTTGCCATTTTCTCTTGATCCTAATCTCCAAATCAAAGCATGTCATCTCAGAAAATAAAAATTATAAGGCTATTATGTCATATATAGAAAAACAAAACCACAATTTGCTAGAATTTACATAATTATTACAAATTACAAGTTAAAAGTTTGAAGAATCTGTTCTTGGCTAAAGAAAACTTCTTTCTCCTCTGATGCATTTGATGGATGCACTTTTGGCTTTCCATCTCAAACCAATAGCAGCATAATCTTTAGGGGGCAGCAGTGATTTCCTCCCACTCAGGATCTCTGTGTCTCTGACAGTCTGTTCACTGGGAGTGCTGGGAGGAGGTCTAGAAGTAGCTGCAGCAGCCTGACTTCTCCTTCTGTGCCTCAATGTATTCATGAATCTGGAACTTGGGTTCATTGGGGTGCTGGACGGCCCGGTGCTTCAGCTCCCTGAAGAACACAATCAGACAACTCAGAGCTTCGAAGATATCGTTGATGTTATCAATACGCTTTGATTTAAAGGAAGTGCGAGGCTTTTTAATTACAACTGAAATTCCAAAAATAGTTGAGCGTAAAATTCCCAGTAAAACATAAACAACATATCAGATGTTGAAACTGAGACATTTTATGATTTCATGGGATATATGAGCTGATTGTGAATCTGATGGCAGCAACACATCTGTGGAAAGTTAGACAAGAGCAACAAAAGGCTGGAAAAGTCATTGGTACGAATCAACATCAACTGGAGGAGTAACGGATGACTAATTAGGTTGCTAGGCAACAGGTCAGTAACATGACCAGGTATAAAAGGAGCATTTCAGAGAGGCAGAGTCTCTCAGATGGAAAGATGGACGGAGGTTCACCAATCTGAGACAAACTGGGTCGA
This sequence comes from Leptatherina wallacei, assembly GCA_028567055.1. Lineage (NCBI taxonomy): Eukaryota > Metazoa > Chordata > Actinopteri > Atheriniformes > Atherinidae > Leptatherina > Leptatherina wallacei. The sequence continues at coordinate 23,925,634 of JAOXYM010000023.1, read as the reverse complement.
AACATTGTGGAACAATTTCCGTAAAATGTTCCTCAGACTTTGAAGATCCCACCATCTACAGTGTAGAACATCATTAATAGATTCAGAGAATCATGTGGAATCTCTGTGCCCATGGGACAAGGCAGGATGTTGGTGATGTTCTGCATTAAAACCAGACAGGATTCTCTACTGGAAACCACTGCATGGACTCAGGAAGACTTCCAGAAATCTCTGTCTGTGAACACAGTTCACCCTGA